>BRZM01002798.1:12601-46034 GCA_033238685.1 Lates japonicus | reverse complement strand
TAAACTCCTAATTGCCCTGCTGGAAAATGGGATTTCAGACAATGTTAGATGATATGACAAGCACTTCATATGAAGCACACTGGGATCTTGAGAGGCTCTTGTTCGTTTGTGCCTCCACAGACATAAATTGCCTGGATTTTTATGTGTAATGTAAAAGCATAAATGAGCAGACTGGTTGAAGCATTGTTTTGTATTGCTTTTGAATTATCTGTTTTTCCCAATTGGAAGCTCGCCAGTGTGAACTTGGGGGATAATGCTCAGTGAGGGCAGTCACACTGTCTCTGACACAGTATCTGCCACATGATCTAGACCTGCTCTAAATGAAGAGTGCCTTTAGATCATTTCTGTTGTGATATGGCCTTACATTAATAAAAATAATAAAAAGAAGTGCAGTCTGCAGTTACACTGTGATATTCCATTTAAACTTCTAAGATAGTTTAATTTATATTTTTTTAGGGGTAAAATTATCCTTTAAAAAAAAAAGAGCAACGAAACATTGAGAGCACATCAGCATAGCAGAACTTTGTTTTTTCTTCTTTTTTTAACCCACTTATTAATGACAGAGGTCATTTTTCTTTTTTGAGTAACATAACATTTACACGTCTTTTATAACATTTATTTTAAAATTATTAGAAACATACTATTTGCATCATTCTTTTCAGTGAATCCTGCAAAATAACCTGCATACAAAATATTTTTACCAGATATCACAGTGTAAAATGTGCTCTCCCAAGTAATAGAGAAGGAAGGACTTCAAGTGTCATTGTCATTATCATTGTTGCACTGGCACTTTTACATAAGTAAAGGATATGAGTAAAAGTCAGTGAAAAATAACAAAATATTTAATTCACGCATTGAACCACTGCTGTTAGAAAGTCACCAAGTCATCAAGTTCTTTTCTCATTATTTCTCCCAGCTGATGCTCCAGATTTGACCTTTACCATCCTTCTATAGCACACACTGGCTCCCTTATTTTAAAATTCACCCAAGCACTCTGAATTGTAAAAGGCATTACATGCAAGTGAACAAGCCAATAAGATCACACAGCCTAACTCTTTAAGAGGTGCTTCTGCTGAGCACCTGATATCTGCAATTGGCTTCATAAACCCAGGCCTGTACTCTTTTCTCATCCCATCAGGCACAGTGTGGAATTACAATGCAAATGAAAAAATCACCAAAATATGTGAGCTGTGGGCTTTACCTGACAGCAGCTGGAGATGGCCTCCTCTCAGGCAGTTTCTGCGTAGTTGAGTGCTGTGTTGCATTAGTCACACTGGTAGCTGTCAGCAGGCATGATGCATTTCCATAAATCCACTGAAAGCTTTTGATTAATGTAATTGGCTTGGCTTCAGTCACTGCACTTTTATGAATTTATAATTGTATCAAGGGGGCAGCTGCAGTGTACCACATTCCTTTACCAGCCTTTATCATGGATAATTTAATGCACACAGTTGTTTCCATAATGAGGTATTTAATGTTTTTTTTTTTGTGTGTGTGTGTGTGTAATAAACAATAGCTCATCAGGAGGTACAGTTAGGAAGATGTGACGCATCAAAAGCCACGAGCTGAATTTAAATACAGCTCTACATGTTGGAAAACACACTGATTTGCCCTCTTTCTGTGACTTAAATAAGAAGATTGATACCACTGTCAAGATAAATATGAAGCTACAATTACAGCTGATTATCTTAGCTTAACATAAAAAGTGGAAACAGCTGGTTGCCTGGCTCTGTCCAGACTCTAGGAGTCACTGTGCAAGAAACAACAAAAAATAGTATGAAAATAGTCAAAACAAAACTATCTGCATCCCAAAACCATTTCAAAACATTTTCACTTGGCCAAAAAACAAAACTGGAGATGCAAATTCTCTTGCCCAGCAGCCATGATAATTGAAGTTTTCACCTTTGCAGTACCACCATGTTAATCTCAGATGCTTCAGCAGTGTCACTTCAGAGCATGAGGCAGTTTGTCTCCCTGACATTTAGCTCTATTCTCTATCTGTGCGGTTGTCCCTCCAGGGAATTGTCTCTGTTATTTGTCACTACTATGTACATTGACCCAAAACCAATACAAAAACTACTACCGGTAAAATTTTCAGTCATTGTCAAGCATCAAATTGTTTTTCTTACATTCTTTGAACAGTGGCAGCACAGACCTTTGTTGTATGGATCTGAAGGGAACATGGGTGGGGTGTAAATTGGAGAATTGGTGTCTTGAGCCGCATTGCGATTACGGGACCAGGGTATTACAGCTGTGGCCCATCTGTTATTTTAGACTGAAAGACCTCTGGTATGGCAGGGCTGGACCAATGCAGCTCTCTGGTGTAGTGATGCTCACACTAATGTTGGTCTGTGTGTCAGTAATCATCTGACAGTAATGATGATGTGCACTCTGTCAATCTAATTCAAAGGATGGTGGGCTGCAGGACAAGGAAATCTCCTGGACTGCCATCCAATCCTAATTATTCAGCAAGATATCACAGCATAAAATGTGCTCCACCAAACAGTAGAGACCAATGAAGAATTAGAATTAGAAATTAGAAAGGACTTTTATGATTATGTAATGAACAATGATTTAAGATAAATGCACTGAATGCACTAAAAGAGAAGGATGTTAGGCCACTAAATACAATAAAGAATAAACTGTATAACTTCCAAATGTGAAGTAGCGGGGTCCTAATAACTATTTCCGCTGGGATAAACACCCAACATAATCTCTATATACAGAATTCAAGGTAAATTAGAATGTAATCTGTCTCTAAACACAGATTATGAAATGGCACAAAAATAACTGTCAGAGATAGAAAGCAGAGGTAGTGCTTAACCAGGTCTAGGCTCAGTGACCACAAACTGACAAAAATCATGACAACTGAAAGAACACTGTTTTTGAATTTTCATACCAATAAAGCACCTTTGAATTTGAATTTGAGTGAGAAAAACAAAACACAAAAGGTGCACAGCATTCATACAGTATGCCTGTGAAATAGTCCTGACAAACCGATGAATAAATGCATAGAGAAATACTAAAACTAAGGCATTTTACCTAGCACCAAATAATATGTTTTGTTCATTCAAAGATTATGTGTCTGTTGTTTCACCTTCAGCATCAGGATTGAACCATCAACATGTGTTAATGGAGATATTGTTAGTTGTATCTGACTCATGATCGGTCAATTGGTGACAAATAGTCTGATGAGTCAAGGTCCTCAGACTGTGTGACATTTCAAAAGGCCAAAATTTTTCTTTGTTTGTTTTTTCACATCATTGTCACCCCAACAATACATCTGCTGCTTGAAGAAATTTTGTCTTGTTTGAAATGTCACACAGTCTGAGGACCTTGACTCATCAGACTATTTGTCACCAATTGACCGATCATGAGTCAGATACAACTAACAATATCTCCATTAACACATGTTGATGGTTCAATCCTGATGCTGAAGGTGAAACAACAGACACATAATCTTTGAATGAACAAAACATATTATTTGGTGCTAGGTAAAATGCCTTAGTTTTAGTATTTCTCTATGCATTTATTCATCGGTTTGTCAGGACTATTTCACAGGCATACTGTATGAATGCTGTGCACCTTTTGTGTTTTGTTTTTCTCACTCAAATTCAAATTCAAAGGTGCTTTATTGGTATGAAAATTCAAAAACAGTGTTCTTTCAGTTGTCATGATTTTTGTCAGTTTGTGGTCACTGAGCCTAGACCTGGTTAAGCACTACCTCTGCTTTCTATCTCTGACAGTTATTTTTGTGCCATTTCATAATCTGTGTTTAGAGACAGATTACATTCTAATTTACCTTGAATTCTGTATATAGAGATTATGTTGGGTGTTTATCCCAGCGGAAATAGTTATTAGGACCCCGCTACTTCCACATTTGGAAGTTATACAGTTTATTCTTTATTGTATTTAGTGGCCTAACATCCTTCTCTTTTAGTGCATTCAGTGCATTTATCTTAAATCATTGTTCATTACATAATCATAAAAGTCCTTTCTAATTTCTAATTCTAATTCTTCATTGGTCTCTACTGTTTGGTGGAGCACATTTTATGCTGTGATATCTTGCTGAATAATTAGGATTGGATGGCAGTCCAGGAGATTTCCTTGTCCTGCAGCCCACCATCCTTTGAATTAGATTGACAGAGTGCACATCATCATTACTGTCAGATGATTACTGACACACAGACCAACATTAGTGTGAGCATCACTACACCAGAGAGCTGCATTGGTCCAGCCCTGCCATACCAGAGGTCTTTCAGTCTAAAATAACAGATGGGCCACAGCTGTAATACCCTGGTCCCGTAATCGCAATGCGGCTCAAGACACCAATTCTCCAATTTACACCCCACCCATGTTCCCTTCAGATCCATACAACAAAGGTCTGTGCTGCCACTGTTCAAAGAATGTAAGAAAAACAATTTGATGCTTGACAATGACTGAAAATTTTACCGGTAGTAGTTTTTGTATTGGTTTTGGGTCAATGTACATAGTAGTGACAAATAACAGAGACAATTCCCTGGAGGGACAACCGCACAGATAGAGAATAGAGCTAAATGTCAGGGAGACAAACTGCCTCATGCTCTGAAGTGACACTGCTGAAGCATCTGAGATTAACATGGTGGTACTGCAAAGGTGAAAACTTCAATTATCATGGCTGCTGGGCAAGAGAATTTGCATCTCCAGTTTTGTTTTTTGGCCAAGTGAAAATGTTTTGAAATGGTTTTGGGATGCAGATAGTTTTGTTTTGACTATTTTCATACTATTTTTTGTTGTTTCTTGCACAGTGACTCCTAGAGTCTGGACAGAGCCAGGCAACCAGCTGTTTCCACTTTTTATGTTAAGCTAAGATAATCAGCTGTAATTGTAGCTTCATATTTATCTTGACAGTGGTATCAATCTTCTTATTTAAGTCACAGAAAGAGGGCAAATCAGTGTGTTTTCCAACATGTAGAGCTGTATTTAAATTCAGCTCGTGGCTTTTGATGCGTCACATCTTCCTAACTGTACCTCCTGATGAGCTATTGTTTATTACACACACACACACACAAAAAAAAAAACATTAAATACCTCATTATGGAAACAACTGTGTGCATTAAATTATCCATGATAAAGGCTGGTAAAGGAATGTGGTACACTGCAGCTGCCCCCTTGATACAATTATAAATTCATAAAAGTGCAGTGACTGAAGCCAAGCCAATTACATTAATCAAAAGCTTTCAGTGGATTTATGGAAATGCATCATGCCTGCTGACAGCTACCAGTGTGACTAATGCAACACAGCACTCAACTACGCAGAAACTGCCTGAGAGGAGGCCATCTCCAGCTGCTGTCAGGTAAAGCCCACAGCTCACATATTTTGGTGATTTTTTCATTTGCATTGTAATTCCACACTGTGCCTGATGGGATGAGAAAAGAGTACAGGCCTGGGTTTATGAAGCCAATTGCAGATATCAGGTGCTCAGCAGAAGCACCTCTTAAAGAGTTAGGCTGTGTGATCTTATTGGCTTGTTCACTTGCATGTAATGCCTTTTACAATTCAGAGTGCTTGGGTGAATTTTAAAATAAGGGAGCCAGTGTGTGCTATAGAAGGATGGTAAAGGTCAAATCTGGAGCATCAGCTGGGAGAAATAATGAGAAAAGAACTTGATGACTTGGTGACTTTCTAACAGCAGTGGTTCAATGCGTGAATTAAATATTTTGTTATTTTTCACTGACTTTTACTCATATCCTTTACTTATGTAAAAGTGCCAGTGCAACAATGATAATGACAATGACACTTGAAGTCCTTCCTTCTCTATTACTTGGGAGAGCACATTTTACACTGTGATATCTGGTAAAAATATTTTGTATGCAGGTTATTTTGCAGGATTCACTGAAAAGAATGATGCAAATAGTATGTTTCTAATAATTTTAAAATAAATGTTATAAAAGACGTGTAAATGTTATGTTACTCAAAAAAGAAAAATGACCTCTGTCATTAATAAGTGGGTTAAAAAAAGAAGAAAAAACAAAGTTCTGCTATGCTGATGTGCTCTCAATGTTTCGTTGCTCTTTTTTTTTTTAAAGGATAATTTTACCCCTAAAAAAATATAAATTAAACTATCTTAGAAGTTTAAATGGAATATCACAGTGTAACTGCAGACTGCACTTCTTTTTATTATTTTTATTAATGTAAGGCCATATCACAACAGAAATGATCTAAAGGCACTCTTCATTTAGAGCAGGTCTAGATCATGTGGCAGATACTGTGTCAGAGACAGTGTGACTGCCCTCACTGAGCATTATCCCCCAAGTTCACACTGGCGAGCTTCCAATTGGGAAAAACAGATAATTCAAAAGCAATACAAAACAATGCTTCAACCAGTCTGCTCATTTATGCTTTTACATTACACATAAAAATCCAGGCAATTTATGTCTGTGGAGGCACAAACGAACAAGAGCCTCTCAAGATCCCAGTGTGCTTCATATGAAGTGCTTGTCATATCATCTAACATTGTCTGAAATCCCATTTTCCAGCAGGGCAATTAGGAGTTTACAACAAGTATCCCCACTTTAAGCTGTGGTTGTCCCAGTGTGTAGTGATCTTATAGTAGACAGGGTTCAGGCTGTTTATGCCCATTCTTTAAGCAAATATCTCACTTTCCACATGTACAACTGAGTGCAACACCATGAATACACCTGTCTCCTAGAAATTTCCTCAGTATCAATGTATTTGTGACTTGCAAAATAGGAAATATGAAATAGGAAACATAATCCCATTGCAATTATGTTAACATATTTGCTATTGCAGTTAAGTTGTATAGAAACATAATTTTTAGCAGACAAAGTTATCAGCATATACAGTTTACACAATTTATTGGAAAAGACAATCACAAAGTAAAAATCACGGAGAGAGTCAGGAGTTTGTAGGAGGTGGAATGCAGTCAGGAGGAGGTGTATAGCAAGCTTTTCCCTCTGCTTTTGAGTGTGGCTATTCAGTGCCTATGGTACAGTTCTTTTATAGCATACAGAGGCCTTTATAATATAACACAGTCCAACACTACAAACTTCAAAAACTAAGACAAACATCTCTGTCACAGTCTTATCATTTCAGTCTTAACAGAGATGTTGGA
This sequence comes from Lates japonicus, assembly GCA_033238685.1. NCBI lineage: Eukaryota > Metazoa > Chordata > Actinopteri > Centropomidae > Lates > Lates japonicus. The sequence goes on along the minus strand of BRZM01002798.1, from coordinate 38,919 downwards.
ATGATCAGCAATTGCAAATATGAGTATGAGTGCACCTAGACACACATACACAGTAGATACACAAAAATATACTTACACTACACTTAATACCAGGTGGGTTGACAAAATAAATGAGGACAAATAAAGACATAGTCACTGATGTGTAAGAGTCAAGACAGTGGTGGGTGAGCACAGAATCAGCACCACTCTGTGGCCCCCACACACCTCATGACCCATCTCCTGTGTAGCATGTAGAATATAGTACATGAAAACACCACCAATCACATGAAGCAGCTAGAATTGTGTTTCTATGCATATATTAGTAACTGCAATTATAAACACATGATGCAAATGCAAATCAGACTGCTTTACTTTTTAGTTGAATGGTGGTTGCAATATTTATTGTGTAAATTCTTAAATAAATTAGGCTGCAAAAATTGCTATTCACTTATAATGTTACTATTTAGATTAAAAAAAATAAAATAAAAACAAATAATAACTTTCAGAGTCAATTGCAAAAGTTAGAAAAAGTATAGTTATAAAATGTTAGCTAAAAATGACATTCCTGAAACCTTCTTAATCTTAAAAGACATTGTCATTGTCTATAGTCTATGTAGCTGGCACTAGTTTCCGTGTCTATTTGGGATATGATCATGTTTGCCACTCATATCTACCCCGAGACAGCCAATCATAATTGCCTATTCTCTCTGACAGCTATGACAGACAACTGAATTATGTCACTATTTCAAAGAGAGGAGGGATATCACTAATGAGAGAGGAGACTGACACGGTGAGTCAATATGGTTCTCAAAAATCAGCAGCCAAGAGGAGGTGATGCTGACAGTCTGCAATCCAGTTTCAGAGCCATCGCTGAAAAAAATATTTGCTGAACCCACAAACTATAGAACCTACCCAGGAAGAAGATTCAGAGGATCTGATCCATGTTGAAGCCACGCCACTCACAGATGATTGAACTGTAGGCAAAATTACTCCAATCCCTACTTCTCTCACATTCCTACACTAAATGCAGTTGTGCAGCAGAGCCAAAGCACCACAGGTCAATACAGACACAGTGTTGAGCAGCACAAGTGGCACCAAGTGAGGAAAAGATCACAGAGAAGATGATGTTAAAGATGGGTGTCAAATGATCAGCTCATTGGAGTGCAGAGGAGATGAAGGCCCTGATCTCAATCGTAATATATTACAGCAACTTACCACTGTTAAATCCTGTATCTGTGATCTAGGAGCAGATAATGCTGAATGCTCTGACTCTCCTTGCTCTCCTTTATCACTTTCACGCATAGTGGTCATTACAGTGGACAGCTATTAAAAAGCTGTTTCCTTGTACATCCATGGGTTTTGGTGGTAGAATTGCACATCAGCCACCACGCTGGACAAGTGTTGTTCCACACACTGCCAACCATTGGCCAGTCCATGTAAGTCTAATACAAATTTATCAAAACCAAGATGGCCAGTGGATGGCTAGAAGTGCTGAGCAGCTCAGGAATATCTTGTCCATTCTTCAATAGAAGGAGACTCCTGCAGGTAAAAAAGGAGAAATAGCACTGTTAAAATTTCCAAGTACCGATTTTATATTAGGAGAAGATTATGATTAATCATTCGTCCACTAGACTGGACATCATGTATTATTGGTTATATTTCAACTACATTTCATACTATTACTGTGTTGTTCTTGAAAACACTTCATCTGCAGTATCTGTTTTGGCTGTGAATCAACTGCATCATGTTATCAGAATGTAACTTGCATCTACTCGAGACATACACTGATCTAAGTTTCTTCTTGCTGCAGCACCACCAGTGGCAACCTACATGGCAACTTCACCTTTTAAAAAACGTGACATTTTTTTTATGATTATGCTGAAGCCTTGGGATTTTTTTTTTTTTTTTTTTTTTTTGTCTTTTTCTAATATACAGAATATTTTCCTGTTGGACAATATGAAATTATTCTCTTGATTATTCTCTTGGGTTTGATTACTGGCAGGAAATCTTTACAACCATTGACTGTTTTCTCTTTCATCAGTGTACTTAAAGGATAACTCCAGTTTTTTTAAACCTGGGCTTAATTTTCCCATGTTCTTGGGTGTAAATGATTGATAAGGACAAAAATCTTTGCCATCACCACACTACTGAGCAAGAACTGTGTACACAGCAACTGCAAACACTGGATTTGATAGAGACAGACCTACCAAATTGAATTGCAAAAAAAGTACTTTACCTCACAAAACATGGGAACTGCTGAAAAGTAAACTTGTTCTTTTTTGTGCTGGCAGTATGCAGATATAGAAACCTTTCCTTGTTTTGTTGATTAAAACTAAATGTCAGTTCAAATTGGTTTTATGTGAACATTGTTTTTAGGGCAGATAAATATTTGAAAATGATTTTCTCCTTTTTGATGTATAAAGCTCAGATATGAGTGATCTATACGACAAACTGAAACAAGTTTTGTGTTTTGAAGTTCAAGGTTTTGAAGCTGAAACATACAAATTCACTTGCAGGTGATATGCATTCCTCTCCACTGCTTATGTGTGATAAGCCCTGTTCATATTAAAGGAGACTGAATTCAATTTATATAATTATGTAACCATGTTAGAGTTCAGGTTTGTGGACACCGGCACAGAAGAGCTCATTTGAACAGTTTAATGCGCTGAAGGTAAATGTGAGAAGGGCCAGAGGGTGAGTCTCCCTTCCAATGGGTGTGGATATGGATATGACTGGTCAGGACAGGTAAGGGTGGCAGTTCTGGAGCACAGGGGGAAAAAACAGGTAAGACAGCAGGTAAAAAAAAGTGAAGCCAAAAACTTACAAGAATCTGACCAGGTTTAGGCAGCCATAGCATTTACCACAACTGGAGAGGAAGGCTTACACACCGATCAGCCACAACATTAAAACCACTGACAGGTGAAGTGAATAACATTCATCATCTTGTTACAACACAAAGTTCTGCAGGGAAACCTTGGGGCCTGACATTCATCTGGATGTTACTTTGATACTGTCAGGCCGAGACTAAAGGCAGGACTCAGACGCAGAGATGACGTAAATAAAACAGACTTTATTAACAACAAAAGTTCTCTCACTTGAGTGACAAAGAAACAGAGGCTATAAAACTTTCCTAGGGCGGATAAGATAACAAAAACAAAAAGTCACTCTCAAAGGAGGCAAACAAAAGGCTATGAAAGGATTTAACAAAAAACGCTCCAATAGGAGGAAAACCAGAAAAGCTCTAAATAAAACTCTCTCCTAAAAAAACGGAGGACCTAAGAAAAGCTATGAACATAAACGAGTAAAACAAAATCGCTCCAAAAGGAGGAAATCAAACAACTAAGAAAGTACTCTAAGGCTAAGGCAAGAAACTGAGATATCAAAATTTACAAACAAAAAATCACTCTTACAGAGGAACAATGGCTTACTGGAGGCAACACTGTGGCTGTGGATTCAAGGCTGGAGGTAAGTCTGGTGAACGGACAAAGACACTCTGGCACAAGACAAAGGAGACACAGACTATTTAAACACGCAGAGGTAATGGGAAACAGGTGGAGACAATGAGTAATCAGGACACACAGGTGACACATGAGGAAGGGCAAGTGCTCTGAAACGAGAGGAGAGTAAATCCTTCAAAATAAAACAGGAAATGACAAGACCAAAATCCCAAGACAAGACAAACCTCACCGCAGTGTGACAGATACATGCCACCCAATTTAGCATTCTTGTAGGCCAAGCTTACCTCCCCATGGCAAACACACTCCCCAATGGCAGGGGCCTCTCCCAGTAGGACGGTGCTCCCACCACACCACAAAAGCAGCTCAGAAATGGCTCAAGGAACACGTCAAAGAGCCCAAGGTGCTGCACACTGCAGGACACCCTCAGAGGTCCCGTTTCCATGCCCTGACAGGTCAGAGCTTTAATGATGTGGCTAATCGGTGTATACTGCAGAGGAGGAGGTGGCAATCAGCGATGAAGAGCAACAGGTGAGTCAGTGGTTTGGCAGGAGAGTGGGAGTAGGTCAGCCATACTGAGCTGAAGACACACACAAGCAGACGAGGCAAACTGGGGACAAACTTAATAACAGGGACGGGGAAAACAACAGAGAAACAGGGAAAAACAGAAACAGGAAATACTCAAACCCTAATAAACCATCCTTCACCTGCACTTCCCATCTACACTCCTCAAATCCATTAGATATTATACATAAGTCAAGTAAGGAGAGGAAGTCAGCTTCTAACAGAGGGGAAATGGGGGCGGTGAGGAAGTCTGTGGAATCCAGCCAAGGCTTCATCATTCATTTCTCAGTGTGTTGCTCAAAAAAATATTTATTTCATTGTCTGTGAATTATACTGCCAGAACAGATGATTTGTCAGCCAGGCTATATTGTCAAACAAACAGAATGCTGTTAATCTCCTGTTATAAATATTTTTACTTTGGACTTGGAACAAGCAGCTGGCCACGCTGCTGAAAGTGTGTTACTGTGAGCTGGGAATAATCCATCAGTAACTATCCAGAGCTACATCACTAAATATTTGAAAACTTGTATCTCTTTTTGAATTTTATGTCTGGTAGCTGCTGGACATGTTTGGGGTGTTTGGTAAGTTTGTGGCCTATAAGGAGATTTGTTAAATAACTCTTGAGTGATGAGAATGTGGACAACACTGGCCTCTGTGCAGTCATCCTCTGAATGTGGATTTGAACTCGACAAACACCCGCCCTATTCACCTGATCAGGAACCCTCTGACTACTACCTCTTCCCCAAAATAAAGAGGAAGCTCAGTGGTCGCCATTTTGACAGGGATGATGATGTCACCACTGCTGTGGACCATTTTCTCAGCTGGAAACACTGAAAAGTCAGCTGGAGAAAGAGTTTTCCTCCAAATCACACTAGCATCAGCACTTACTAGGTACAGCTATTGAAATCAGCTAGCAACAGTCATCATTTCAGTCAGCAATATCCATGGTCACCAGAAATGAGAAGACTGCTTTTGTTTACGTGAATTGAAAATACACTGTTGATTTTGAGAAATCTGCCACTGTTTTCATTGTAAACTGCACATGTGCTATTCAAAAACAGAAAACATAACGGACATAGCAACAGGAGCTAATGAAGGTGGGGCTCAGCTACCAGTCGAGTGCAATTAAATTCATATTTTTTAATAAGAATTAAAGAAATAAATGCCTCTTATATTCAATAATATTGGTGGCTGTTGGCTAAATACCTCCTCTGACCGCCGACCGAGTTTTATTCTAAACTAAGAATTAAAGATGAATTCATGCAGCCAGGCTTTGGCAAACAATCTGTTTCAAAAACACAACAGTCCTGGTTTGGCGCCGACAGTCCCCTGCAAGGTGAGGGAGGTAACAGGCACAAAGCCAAGAAGCCACTTAAGAATGGGGAGGACAGACAGACTGAAGCCACATGACTGCAGACTTACACACATCCTACATTCTCTGGTCATCTCCCACATTCTTCCACCCAGCTACAAACTCAGATTAAAAAGCAATCATTGCCTGCAGACACTTGTCCAACATGACAAAAGTTATTTCTTTCTTTCTTTCCTCCTCTCTTTCTTCAGCCTATTGTCAGAAGTAGCTGCTCTAGTATTCTGTGCTCAGTTTTTGCATGTTTCCATCTTTTCAGAATTCAGAGAGTCTGTTGAAAACGTGGCTGTCTTTGCTGCAGAGTAAGTCAAAGCTCCCATGAAAGCTTTGTCACAACACAAGGTTTTTTTTGTTTCTTGACATAGTAATTTCCTTTGTTCCAGTTGCCTCTGATTTCCTCATCACCAGATGAACAGCTGGCTCTGAATGCCAACATCTCGTACAAACCAGATTCACTCCAAAGACTGCTGTAAAGAGCACACTGACAGAAAGTACAGCCATGTTATTATTATTGTCATGTTACAGATAGAAAAAAAATGCATTTAAAGCTGCAGTGAAGACATACTTAAAGATAGCCTAATTAGATTGATTCATTATTTCTTTCCAAATTAATGCAGTGGTTTATCATTCATGTATCATTTACACTACATTGATTATTCATATACATGTAGCAGTGGCACAAAAGAGCATGGAGGTTGTTTTTGAAATGATTACAAAAGTCTTCCATTACATTTGACTAATTACTGCTGAAGTCTGCCGTGATACAGAACATCACTGTTCCTTTGTGGATGGCCATTCAGCCCAACAGTTCCACATATACATACCAAATACTGCAAATACAAAACAGTTTAGATGAGATGGTTGTTGTTTTCCATCACATCTGATTACAGTTGCACAGTGGTAGCTGGCCTTCAGCTCAGCCCCCTCCAGTTATCTCCTTGCTAACCCATCAACTTATTACATTGCTTTTGGGCATTTTCATGACAATACAAACACATATTTAGTATTTCTTGTAGACTTTTGTCTCTTTCCAGAAACAGTAAGACCATATTAAAACCCAACATAATACATTTTGTTCTAAGCTTGGCAACTTTTAAAGAAAGAAAAATCCAGTCCTTTTTGCAGTAAGTATAGGCATAAATCATGTCACACTTTTAAAAAAAATCATCAGTACTGATATTGCTAATTGAAAGAAACAGAGTGTATTGTTACATTGTAGATATATTGTGAATTACATTGAGGATAACAATGTAATTTACTGACATTTGCAGTTAAAATCTCTGAAAAAGCGAGTAAGCTGACATTTCAGTTTAGATTGTTTTGACTCACAACAAGTAGACAGCTGTGTTGAAGTGCAATTGCCAGAGTCTAACTGAGCTTTCTGAGCTAAGCTGAGGATTCTGCTGTCCCAGTGACAAATTGAGCATCCTGTCGTTCATCTTGCCAAGAGTTGGAACGCCATAGAAACTGAGAGGCATACTGTGCATCAGAATAGAGCTGTATACAGCACCCCACTTTTCTGACCAAATATGCAAATATTAGTTCTATCTCTCATTCACTTCAGCTGAAGCCCACATGTTAGCCCACAGGTTTAGTGTTTCCTGTTTTGGTGCAATCTCTGGTCAGGTCAAACACACACAGATCATTGTTCATTTTTGTTTAACTTTGTGCATATTTGCATGGTTGAATGATAGAAACAGTAATGGGCTATGCTTGTATGCTTGAAATGGAGAAGTCATTACTCTAACGTGTTATTTTAACATTTTGCCATCGTGTCTTTTTGAACAATACCACACTACCAGACTACAAAGCACTGCGCTCTAATAAACCATTTACAGTCTGTGATCACTCTCCTCAGTATTTATTCATTACCCTCATTGGATCTGTGACATTACTTTTTTTTTTTTCCAGAGCTGAGTGTGGGCCAGTTTCGTTCAAGGCACATGACCATTACCCACACAATCCTTAGAATTCATTGAAAACATGTGATATTGAACCGCTGCTGCAACACACAGGCCAGTAAATTGAAAAGGGTCAGAGATGTTTACATTAAGAGAAAATCTTCACTGAGATACTATAACATTTGCATTCATAAAATTGAGTGTTGTGAGAGTCTTGTTGTTGTTGTTTTTGTCTTTTTTCTTTTCTTTTCTTTTCTTTTTTTTTTACATACTGTCTGTCAACCTGTAAGTTGTACCCAGTAAGTAGCTTTCTCTTTTTGCTCTCTGCCGCAATGTCCTTTTGACTTTTTATAACTAATACTGTGTAGCACTGTTCACAAGTGTGGTGTAAGAAAAAGATAACAACTAATCAGACAAATAAAACCTGATTAGAAAACCATGCATCTTACTTCCTTTTGTTTTCCTTAATCCACCTAAAATCACTGTGAAATTCAGTCATAATATGTATGTGTTATTCAGTCCATAATGATAGTCATAATTGCATTTTCTGCTAACTGTATTGCCAACAGGGTGAGACTTTAGTTGATTGCAATGTGAAATGAAGTTATTTCAAGGGCTGCCTTAAATCAAGATGAATAATCTTGTTGCTAATGTGGTGATCTGGATTCTTCTCATTGCATTTCAGAAGTAAAGATGTTAGAGTTGAAAATAAGATTAAATGACATCTGAAGATGAATGTTCTTTCCATCATTAAGGAGTTTTCCCCAGTGACTGACCTTTTTTAATCAAAGCATAAAATGACTGTTGACTGATGAGCAACAGACATGTAATATTCAGTGTTATGATTTGTGTTAATTAATGGATTTAACCAGCCCCTACTGCTGCTAGCAGCCAACCCTCTTTGCGTGTTGTAAATGAGAATGTGCTCTCTTCAACCTGCCAAATCAAATAAGAGTTAATGATTTCAGAGTCACTGAAATGCCTTTTGTCTGTTTGCCCATTATTACCATTTTATCAGCCACACAATAAGTTCTGATGTGCTTCAGCACACACTCATCATCTAATCAGAAATGAGTTTGGGGTTTTGTGCCCTGCATGAGCTGAACAAGGCCAGACCCTGACCAGACTCTGAAATACATGTGAAAGTGGTGAGATGGTTTAAATAAACCAGGATTAATTACATTGATTTAGCATCATAGTGAGTGAGATGTGATTTGCAGGTTGTCAATGTCTATTTTTGCACAAATTAGATATAAACAAAGATAACAAATCATACCTGCATTTATTGATCACATAGACACCTATGGTATGATTCATGAGTGGTAAATAGGCTGCTTCATGTCTGCTCCACACCTTTCTGTCTTTCCCAAGAAATCTTTTGACTCATCAAATGAGTCAAGAAAAGCAATTCCTAGTATTTTAGTAATTCCTGAGAAGTAATTTATTTAGACAATCAAACCTTAACCCAATGTAGGTATTGAGTGTAAGCATCTCTCCACCTAAAGCCTTATTTTCTCCATTCAAAACAATGGAATTAAATTATAGTGATTAAAATCTATTCCTCAGTCAGAAACGTATCAATTAAACTAACTGAGAAGAAAAGTTTTAAATGGGTAGCAAGGGAGTAAACATATGTGTGTGTGATTATGCAGCTTTATACTCATTACTATTGTACATATTTGATTTGAGCTGCTATTCTGTCTTTTTCTCATTCTCACACCAAGCATGAACTCACTGCTAACAAAGCCAAAGAACACACTGCTACCAGTGCACCAGAGCAGGAATGTTGCCACACACCTCAGATTTTTAAATCTGGCATACTGAGAAATACAGAGATTTGCCTGGTCCTGAGAGGCTTAATCAGGGCGGCACGGTGGTGCAGTGGTTAGCACTGTCGCCTCACAGCAAGAAGGTTCCAGGTTCAGAAATACTTTGGTTTATAACCAAATACAAACATAATGATTGTCCCATCAGCCTCAGCTTTACTTTATGCTGACTGCTAATTAGCAAATGTTAGCATGCTAAACTAATATGGTGAGCATAGTAAACATTAAACCTGATAACATCAGCATTTTAGCATTTTTGTATTTTGTCACTGTGAGCATGTTAGCATGCTGATGTTAGAATTTAGCTCTGAGAACAACTTCCATATCAAATGTTTTCATTTAATAATTAGCACTTCATAAAGGATTATAAACGATGAGTGTACAATAATCATAGAAAACCAGCTAAGATTTGCTTTTGCACGATTATCAGAAACTTTCTAACAATTATGAGAAACTGAGTTATAATTAGGAGTCACAATTGTAACATGAGCACATTAGATTCCTGGCCATAAAAGACATTTGTTAACAAAAGCACAGATTAATGTACATGAGCAATGGAAGTGCAGTGGAATTTGTGTTGGTCCACTGACTCAATCTGTACTACCACTCTGCAAGTTAGTCTCTAATTTCAGCAGCAGTGATATGCAAACTGTTACGGGGGAGGCTTTCCTGAACTTCATTTCTGAGACTGAAAGCAGACATGGTGGCATTAGTCTGAGATCAGGAAGCTCAGAGGTACATGAACCAATGCTAAAATCATAATACTATTTTAATTAAGGAAATATTAAATAAATTAAGCAAATATTTACCAAGGCTGTGATAAACAAAATTTTAAGAAAATGAAAACTATTGACACAGAAAGAAGAGAAAAGATTGCTCATTAAAAAACAAACACAACCCACCATTATGTTAATGAAATAGGTGTTATTGTAATCAAGCTGCTCAGTGAACATCAAGTTCAAGCTCAAGTTTAATGGCCACACAGTGATAACTGCCCATCTTCTTTTTGTTTGGAGATGCAAATTATAATTTCTCCTCATAAATTACTGGCTGCTCCAAGGATGTGTCATATTCGATGCTCATGCAGCTTCCTATCACATTTTTTGTGGCACACCCACTCTTTTGTCTGCTATCATTGAGATTCAGCACAGTGCAGTCTGATAAGATTTTGTCTCACCCACCATGATCTTCCTATTATCTGCACAAATCAGCTCTTGTTATTTGGAGAGCTTTTTTCATACAAAACTGACCCTTGCATATTGTGTAAACCCTCATAGCAACCCTTAAGTATGTATTCATGAAGGAGAGAGGTGCATATCAAAGTGGAAAAAACTTACACTGGGCCTGGTATCGTACCCTTTATAGAGTTTGGTATTCTATTATCCTCAACAATCAGATAGTAATGTTGCACCATGCTGTGACTGAAAATCCTGCTGAGTCTTAGCTTTATATGAATTAGCTTAATTATTTAATTACTGAATTAATGCCATTAATGGTTTATTGTTTCCTAATCCACAAAGCAGATGTTACAAGCTACAAACAGCTGAGATCAGGAAAAGCCTCACAATGTAAGATACCCATATTACCTACACAACTCTTAATATTAAAATTATATACATTTATTTATTTGCCAGTTGGAAGCAGTAGATTAAGTTGTAAAAACGACATTAAAATATTTTCACTTATAAACGTATTGTGGCAAAAACCAGGAGACAAGCTAAATCAGACATTCAGAAAGATGCATCTGTGGCCATATAATTAATGCAAGCTCAGTTTTCACTCTCCTTTCAGCTCTGTTCTCTACCGAGGAAAATGTCTATCTCTTTGGCTGCTAAATGCTAGATCGTGTCGACCAGCTAATTGCTAACTTTATCTATCTGCAATTTTGTGCTGGGCAGAGGGTGCACAGTGGGTTTGTAAAGTGTCTTCAGACAGAAACTAAAGCAAATTTTACCTTGCATTATTTGCACAGTTCATCTCTGGACTGGACTGGACTGCAGTCTGTGTTTATTTGCCACAGTCAATGTACCAAGACATGAGCTGTAAACTACCTAGAAACAGATACACCGTCCACATATAAGAGCGTGCCTGGGATGTATGTTTGTGTTAATGGGGGTATTTATAGGTTTTCTCTGCCAGCAAACGTGGTTTCTTATCAGGAGCAGGAAGTGGTGATGGTTGCTTGTCAAGAGATTCAACCATTGCTGTCTTTACAATACAAGAGCTTAGAATATGCCCTCTGAGCTGAGTTACACTTCAGGGCAGTCTGGACACAACAGTGAGATGGTATCAAAAAGTGATAAGCAGCCAGGCTAGGGCTAACTGGTGAGCATGCTATCTTCAGTAGAAGAAAATAAGTGATATGAATAGAAGCAAAACAAGAGTTAACACTGGTGTTGTTTTCTATCTCAGCTTTTGGTGAGTACAGGAATGGAGTTTAATGCTGAACTTATGTTTCTTCTAGACTGGTAAGTAAACAGCTGTTAATGTTAACATTAGGAATGTGGCGATAGCTCAGCCTCTGACTGATTTCAAAACTAACCAAAATCTTCACTTCTTCTTCTTCTTTTTCTTCAACCACTGTCCATTTTCCTCCAGCACCACCCTAGGCAAATTCACATCTGTTTGAAAACAACCTCCTGCTGCAGCTCAAAAAGAGGCTGATGAGAGCTGTGAAACTCAACCAAACAATTCAGCTCTGGGTTGTAAGCTTTGAGATGCTAAAACCACACAGTCGGCTTATTCTTGGGGCTCATCACTGCATGAGACCCCTTTCACATTACACACAGTCATTAGCAACCATATAAATATAAAGTTTTATACTAAAATCATTTTTTACAGTATTATCACATTCACTCAAGCTGGGTTCTGCATGACTTTCAAAAGTTTTCACACTTTCACACTTAACCGAAAATCTCTTAATCACATTAACCGTTGGCCACAGACCAGCTGCACTTGATGAGCAGGGGGTTTACTACCATGCTCAAGGGCACCTTAGCAGTACTTGTTAAAAATTAATATTACATATCCATGTTTTACAAGTCAGTACAGGAATTCAAAATCTGACCCACAGCTTAACCAATATATATATATATAATATATTTAACATGTTTACAATGTCATTTCTCACTTGATTCAAGAAATACTCAATGTTGATTTGCACAGGAACAAGTGAAATTATTTCACTCTATTAATAGATTGTTTAAACCTGTAGAAATCAAGATGAGATTGAGTCTTATATGGTGCAGGTGCTGATGCAGTGATGCTAACAGAAACTGAAGATTCCCTCCAGCAGATTTATTCAAGAAGGAGAAAGACTGAAACATTCTCAAAGCAACAACCAGGAACAACATGTCTTTAAAAGTGAGATGCCACAATCTGCAGCTTGAAAGAAGGGTGGCATAAGAAATGTCAAACCAGTAGAAGTATGTTCTGATTGATCATGAGCTTTCCAAACAGGGAACTCTTGTGAAAGTGAAAAAGTGACAGAGATTTGAATTTCAACAGCAACTGGATGAATATTTTAACATTAAATTGGTACTTATTAGTGTGGCTAAACGTCAGAAAGGAAAAGTCTACTTCCCTGATAGATAGGTACTTACATCTCAACTTTCATGTCTTAAATATCATCTGACATTCTGGATGAACTGACACTGACACTGACCACATACGTACTGCTCGAATGTCTTCTTGAATCTATCAATCTAACCTGGCAACTTCACTTGTCAATCAAACAGAGACCAAACTGATTGGCTGACATCCTAAATTGGTTATGGTTAAAGACTTTATGTATGTATGTGCACACTGTAAACACTGTATGATGACTTGAGCAAGCATTGCCATGACAACCCTTGCTTGATTGTCTCTCAGATGTCAGGAAGAACAGTTTGTGCCTGGCTGATCACATAATCTGTCAACACAATTATGCTATGAATTAAAAACAAAAAGGCAAAACTGCAGAACATCTTTGATGTGATGTTTAATATGCAAATAGACACCAGTTCTATGTAACTACAGGTTATCTCCCCTAACCCTGCTATCCAGGTAGATGTTGACTGGATTTTTGCATATTGCTGTTATTGTGGAACATTTCCTCATGTACTCTCTGTGATGCACATTTGATGACAATCTTAACAAAAACTGACCTTGAAACACCTGCTGCGAAATTTAATTTTCACTTCAGTCCAGGTCTGATTGCAGACATACCAATGCTTTACATTGGATTTCACTGGCTAATTAGTCTCTTGGCTAAAATGTCTGCTCAAAGAGATCTCTGGGGGTGTTGTGTGTGGATACTGTCTCACTTCCCAAAACATTGTTATGTAACCGATGCGTAACTTAATAAGGGGTATATGACTTTTGACTCACCAGCACTGAGTGGTCACACCAGCTCGATGTATTTGCTATGATAGCATCCAACTTTGATAGGAAAGCAAACTAAAATCAAACGAATAGGTTGAGCAAGACTAAGAGTTTAAAGCCATTCTAGCCCCACTTTGTACCTCTCATACTGAACATTAGCATACATTTGGGTATGATATAGAGGTAACTGTGATAAATAACTGGTGATGTTTGAAAAACCCAGGTCAGACAATTGCCATTAATTACCTTTAGATTAGATTAGATAGAGACTTTATTTGCCATTTGCACAGGTACATGTAAGTACAAGCACATTGGAATTATTGTCCAAGTCGCCAAAGAATTCTTTAAAAAAGATACAATATAAAAAATACAATATAACACAATGTGAAACAATAAGAAAACATAAACATAAAAAATAAAATAAAGTATAAACAAACAAAATAAATATATGTACATACAATATGTGCAATATATGTGCAAGAGCAGCATGTCAGATTTTTATTGCACCGGTTTGGGTTGTAAAGTCTGTTATCTGTGGTGTGAAGTGATTTGTGGAGTGTAGTTCCTTCCTTCTGTGATGTCCTGTGCCACTAGTCTAACGGTGGCTGGAAAGAAGCTGTTGTGAAGGCGAACCCTGTGACCGCTGATGCTCAGGTTGTAGCCTGAATCCACCCACTGAAACAGAGCATGAGCTGGGTGATGTTTGTCCTTAAGCACACCTCCGGCAGCACTGGATGTATATAGCGTCCATGGAAGGGAGACTGGAGCCAATGACCCTTTCTGCAGTTTTTATGACCCGCTGCAGTGATTTCCTCTCGACCAGGGTGGAGTTGCCATACCACACTGTGATACCACTGGTAAGGATATTTTTAACAAGTCCTCTGTAGACTTGGGTGAGGGGCTGGTTTGAGTCCTGCCTTCTTCAGCATCCTGATGAAGTGCAGCCTCTGTTGAGCTCTTTTCACTGTTACTACCGAGACTCTCACAGATGTGAAGGCCCAGGAACTTATGGCTGTCTGTTCACTCCACCACGGTTCCCTTGATGGTGAGTAGCTGCAGCGGGGGGGTCTCCTAAAATCAGTTCTTTGGTTTTGTCTATGTTAAGTACGAGATCGTTGTCATCTCCATAGATGGCGATCTTATGAACCAGGTCCCTGTAAGATGACTCATCACCCCCTCTGATGAGTCCAAGGATGATCATATCATCTGCGTACTTAATAACAACATTATTGTCCTGGGTGGAGGTACAGTCATGTGTGTACAGTGCGAAGAGCTTTGAACTTAAGCAACAGCCTTGTGGTGTCCCTGCACTCACTGTAAGCTCAGCAGAGACCTACTTTTCCATCCTCACCACCTGTGGTCTGTCTGTAAGGAAGTCTAAAATCCAGTTACAGGTGGGTGTTGGTACTCCCAGGTCTGCCAGCTTGCATATGTGTTGTGAGTGTCCAGATGTTGCAAGATGTAGTGATGTGCCAGAGCCACTGCATCACCCGCTCATCTGTTCGAGCAGTAGGCAAACTGAAGGGGGTCCACTGTATCTGGTACCATGGAGTTTATGTATTTTAGGACCAGCTTCTCCAGGCACTTAATGGCAACAGATGTGAGTGCCACCGGTCTGAAGTCATTTATTGTGGTGGCATTTGCTTTTTTGGGGACTGGCACTATAACAGATGATTTGATTCAGAATCCTCAAACACTCTATTAGTACCAAATTTAATTCATCCAGTGCTTGTAGAAATATTTCTGTCTGAGCCAGCTGACTGACAGACTGACGCCAATATGGCTAAAATGAACAGAAGAGACAATTTTGTTGTTTCATGTGTACTGTATCTCAATAAAATCCAGAAAGATTTACAACACTTTCATTCACACTTATGCCACATATATGCATCTCCAGTGCCTGGTCACAAATCTGATTATCTGTCTTGGTTTCACAGGCTACATGCTACACACTGCCAAAATTGACAGAAAAAAGTGACCTGTGAACTTCAGCAGTTTAGTTCCAACAATATCAGTTAGTTAACATTCATTAGCTAACAACTATCTAAGATAACACAAACTTACAAATGTATGACCTACAAGACAAAGACTTCATCGCCTTTACAGGCTCTAACTCCCTCACCCTTACAGATGAATGCAGATGAGAAGAATGGCTAATTTCTGTGTAATCTTAGTGCAAGTTTAGCTGCTATCACAAGAACAGAGAACACAGACCTTTTATGTGTTGCTTACATAACACCTGAGGTTGTTTATTCTAAGTTTATTCTCAGTATTAGGAAAATCAGACAGTGGTTAGATATTTGGAAGGACTGCTTACTGATAAAGACCATGAACGTATCTTGGAGAGACAGATGCATTTACACATTTAAACTTCCTGTGGAGGTGGTGAGAAGAGTCAGGTTTCCTGTATTAAATGCTTCTTGGATCCATTTACATTCAGCTATCTAAACCATCCGAGATGCATGAAGTGACTAAGCGTAAATGGCACCCACAGTACCCACAGACTGGCCAGTCAGCAGTCTATGAATGATTTTGAACTGAGATTCCTCACACACATAGTATATACTGTGTATGTAGCCTTTCAATAGGGAAGTAATGTTCCACTGATGTAAGTCTGAAGACAGGTGATTGACTCTATTTAAAGCATTAGTTGTCATCTGATTTTAAAAAAACATAAGGATACATAAGGATTGATAAAAATTACTTGAATTCATTCAATATTACATTTCATTCAGAGAACTATGTGCTGTGTTATGTTGTTAGTTATGTAGCCCCTTAGAAAGAATCAGTGCATGCTGTATCTCCTCTCTTTAGCTCATAGCACAAACTCAGATTTTTTTTTTTTTTTCTCTCTCAGTCAATCTCTTCATGTCTACTTGAGTCTCTCCACTGACAGTGTCTCTAAATTCCACTTTGCATTCAGCCTGATCGCACCTTTAGATTTTGATGGACAGCTGACATTTGTCTCCTGTCAAACTCAATTAGCTGCTGCCAGTATCTGGACGTAGAATGACGTCTATGCTTAGCCAGTATTGAAATGTCGTAAGTTGGATTTTTCCTCCCCTTTCCTTTACTTTTTCTCTCTAATATCTATATCAGTTTCAGATGTAGTTACAGATGTTGAATGTATAGAAAACAAACACCTTTAAGCAAAGTCTGTAATCAGTACCCTGTAATCAGTTATATACTGTAGTTGTATGTTCTTCTGGCTATTTCTGTTTGTAGCTACTATTTGTAATCAGGAACTGTAGTTAATTACCCACCCTCACATTCATCTCTGTCACCAGATGGGCAGCCAGCCAGGGTGTATTCATTTTTATTATGGTGTGTGAGTATTCAGTGTTGTGTTTTACAGTAATTCCCCTCAATATGAATTATATTTTTCCTAAATGAGATGCTGTGGGGCAACATTCTTCAACAAGCTCCCCCCACCAACTCTCTCAAGACCTCTTCAATTATGAATTACATAGTCAGGGGGAAAACAGCACGGCGGGAAACTCTCAAAGGAAGCAGATAGCATCAAAAATGGTTATGTATGAATGTGTGTGTGTTTGGGTCCTGTGAGTGTGTGAGTGTGTACGAGTGTGTAGAGCAGCAGCCAGAGGTCTAATCCAACACATCCACAGACTTTTATCTCAGTCCAGTGTGTCTCCAGTAAACCTGAGACCATGATATAGCATCATCACCTGCTGCATCATCCAAATAATTCAAGTGACACCTTTTCACAGCATGTGGAAAAAACATCTTGCTAGTAGGCATTAATTATTAATGCATTAGCCTTCAACAGCTAAACCCCCTATGATGTATTCAAAGTGCATGTACAGTACAGCTAAGGACATTTTCAGTCCGTAGCGGTTTCCCTAAAATTTGGTAAGGGACAAACATTATGTTTCATTTTATAAAAGCAAGATCCTCCGCAGTGCAATATTTTCTTTAGACTTTCGACTTGACTAAGAGAAAAACTGCAGCGGCTATATCTTAAAATAATTTAACAGAATTGAATTGGTGTAATTCATCTTGTAATTAACTAAAAGTACAAAAAAATGACAATGGTGTAATCCAGTATAAACCACAATATCTAAATGGAACAATTGACTGAATATTCTAGGCAGTCTTTTATTTTGAACCATGAATTACTAAACTAACAGTCATTAATTATCTAATGAGAAAACCAGGAACACTCTGAAGCTACTGAGAGACTTGAGCCTCACAATGTTTGGTGGTGTGCCACCCCACATTCAAATAACTGATATAAAAACGCATAGGATCATGAGATCAGAAGTCTGATTGTTTCACCAAAGGATAAAACCACCCTTTGCTTTACAAAAAATATAGACTACCCTACCTACAGCAAAATGAAATGCATACATAACCCCCCAATTTTTCTCACCCTCCTCCCACCCTAATACTTTTCATACAGTCCCTAGTATACCTGAGTTCAGCTGTATGTGCCACTGAGCTGTTTTACTGTTTGTGTGTGGTCAGATCACAATCCATTCTTCAACAAGAAGAAAATCAGAGGATGTCATAATATCATCAATGACATTCTTGCATTGTTAGCCAGACGGAGCAGAGGATTGTTGTAGGCAAATGGAAAAAAATAAATGTCTCACTGATTTATGGGCAGCGGACATGGTGCCAACCTCATTTCCTGGCAATGGTGGCCAACAGCTGCACTTTGATGATGAAATTCATGCAAATGTATCACAGATTAGTTCAACAGCAAACACGTGTGAAAGCAAAGCAGCTGTGTGAGAAGTAAGGGGGGGCAATCAAACACAGGTTTGAAAAAATTAATTTAGCATGGAAAATGGCTCGATCTGAATGAGATTTACTGTGTTTCACTTAGAGTGGCTGTGTGCTTTCAATATTTGCCTGTGCTGATCTGTGAATTTGAGTATATGATGAGTGCATATGTATGTGATTTTTCTCCCACTTCCCTACTATCAATATATTTTCTCCCATTATTTACACATATTTTGATATGTGCCTGGCATGTTGTATAGGACACTGTCCTCCCAAGAGAAATAACAGAATCTGTGACTTCATTCAGTGCCACAAGTGGACCAAAGCAAGCATCCTTGGCCCATGGATACCCTGAATAAGTAACTTTGATTGAAATGATTAAGCACCATCTTGGAGTCCAGTATCCAGATCTCATAATACAACCCAGATTATGAACAGCCTTATGTAATATGGCAGTAACATTGAACTATGAGTTTACTTACATCTTGCACAAGCTAACCGGACAGGAGAGAGAGGTCTTCTCCTCGCGATAATGTATCTGTCACGACCGAGCTAGGAACCCAAGAAGCTGAACACAGACTGCAGGACAAACAAAGTTTATTTTGGAATAGTGGTGAACAGGGGGTCAGGATAGTGCTGGTCCGAAGAAGGGTGCTGTAGTATGGGAAGGAGTCCTGGGGGGAGGAAAGGTTGTGCTGCTGGAGGTGCTGGTCCTGATGGGAAGTAGAGCGGCAGGCAGACTGGAGGGAATGGCAGGCGAGCTGGCGGGCAGACTGTCAGGCAGGCAGGCAGGAACAGAACAGAGAAAACAGGTAGTTAGAAACAGACTCGCACAACTTGTAGAGCAGACGCAAGAGTAAGATGAGCCGAACTTCTCTCTTCACAAACCATGTGCTAGGGGTGACGATCCGGCAGGGACTGAAGGCAGGAGCAGGGATTAAGTACATCCTGGGTGATGAGCTGATGGGAAACAGATGAGCTTGATTGCAGAGGCACGGCAGGTGTGGAGTGGCAAGCAGGCAGACCCAGCAGGAGAGACAGAGAGCAAGGGGGAGGGGCAGGCAACACAGAGACAGACAAACAGACAGACAGACACTGACAGACAGGTCAAACAGCTGACCTCGTGACAGTATCTGTCCAACTCCTGCTCTGACATACTGTATATTAGCCTGGTGGATGATGACCCTCGAAGACCTTCCACTTTGTAATGACTATAACAGAAATTTAGGAATTTTCCCTCCATGCATACCAGTTCACTGCAGGACAGGTCACATCCGCTTTAACTCAGCCTAAAACAGGCCTGGAGGGCAGAGCAGCCACTTTCCCCTTTATTTCCTGCCAGTGCTGAATGGAAAGCACCATGCTGTGACACACCACATAAATATCACCTCCAGTAATATTATCATGGTGGGGTTTACTCTCCGTGGCATTGACTGCACCAGTGATTATCACTATGAGGGGCTGCTGGTTAACGTATTACGAAGAGCATTTTGCAACAAAACAACCTCCACGCATGCACACACACACACACACACACACATACACACATACCACCACCCCACCTCCCCCAACTCAAGATGTCACCAAAGCGCTGCCAGTCATTATCAGTCAGCATTCTGAAGGTAATTGCCACAGCTCTGCAGGCCACTGCTTAATGAGAGGAGACTCCATGGGCCCACATGGTGCGTGAGGTCAGCTGACCAGGTGGAGGTAAAGCCCATTAAACACTAATGGAGACAGCAGGGTGGAGGTTCATGCATTTTTTACAGATACACTGTAAAGGTGTCAGAACATGGCTGTGATGAGTGTTGCATGTGTATGTGTGTGGGAGGGAGATCCTATGGGATCAACAAATTCAAAAATCTGTGTGTATGAATTAGCCATTTCTTGTCTAGATCTAAAGGGAAATTCTAGGTTTTTACAGCCTGGGGTACTTTCCTATTAGTTATGATTACATTTTATTCACCAAGTAAATTAAAGAGCTCTGGAAACACAAGCAATTAGACAAAGCTGTGAACAAATTCCCAGTTTACAAATATTTTCTTATTTAGCGGTGAACTAGAAGTGGGTATGTTATATGCCTGTGTAGTGCACAGGTGGTGGAGTGTGTGAGTAAGAATGTATCACTCAGAGGTTTTACACTGGATCCTTTCTGGATGCTTTCATAAAAATTTCAGGGAAATCACTCTCTGTTACTGCTGAGTTTATGTCTTTATTGACTTTTCTCCAAATAATTTTCCGAGGAGCAGATTGACTTAAGTTGATTTTCCACTCATAGTTTAAGTTTTCACAGATAGATAACTGTTTCCAGCTTCAAGACAACACATTGTGCAAGTCACAGTAAAAACATCCCTCCAACTGTGAGTGCAGCTCAGAATAAACTTCAACTAACAAAATTATTGAAATTACACACACTCCTCAACAGAATAATGAGGAGAAAACACAAAAGTTTAAGTCAAGCTACAATATGTATTCAGGCATGTCTCTAGGGATGGCAACGTCAGTCTGTCTGTTGGTCCATCATTTTATTCCAAACTGAAATATCTCAACAACTATTGAACTGTTTGCCATCAAATTCATTTGCAACAGACATTCATGCCCCCCTGAGGATGAACTGTAATAACTTCTGTGGTCCTCTAATCTTCAGCACTATCACCAGCCTCAGTTGTACTATGAGATATGAATATTCGGCAAACATTACAAGCCAGATCAATGAAAGCCCCACCAAAGTCCACCAAAGGATCTACTTCCAATGTCCTGGAGCCAGACACCACAGGACATCCCCAGAGGTCCCGTGTACGTGCCCTGATGGGTCAGAGCTGTTTAGGAAGAATGAGGGGGTTTAACCAAAAGGAAACAAAAGGGGCAGAAGGGGTTAGGAGAAGTACTCCTCTCTACCTGGTGTGTTGCCCGGTGTGAATGTCCCCTTCTCCACACAGCCTACTCCTATAGATCTCCTCCTCCTCTCTGAATAACAATTGCACTCAGGTGCTTCAGAAGAGGAGGAGAAGAAGGAGGGGCAAAAGAGAAGGCTGGAGGGAGGGAGAGAAAAAGAAAGAGAGAAAACGGGAGAGAACAGGCCACACACTTACAGGCCACATGTAACAGCAGCTAATGTTACTGAAAAGAGAAGTGTGAAAACAATAACTCCTATTACAATTAGCAAATAACCAAATAACATTAGCCAAGTTAACCAAGTTGATAATTTTTATTCATCATGCAAATTGTGGTATTTTAATCTCAAAATCTAATATATAAAAGTCCCATAGGTGCTGTCACATAGTACCAGGAGTTATTCTGTTATTTGAGGATTCATAGCACAAAGCTGAACAAGGATATTCTCCTGGATATTAAAATTATGTTCTCTTATGATCTTTCTAGTTGCTAGTCCATAGCAGCTATGATATGATTATGGCTGTGTATGGCTTGGAAGCTAAAACTACAAACAGAAGAGAGAAGCCAGTATTAATTGTTGGACATTTACTTTTCACCTGAAATAGGTTAGAACAGTTGTGGCAACCCTCTGGACAATGTCTCCTAGCAGAAGCCTGAGTAGGACTCATCTGGACTAACTGACTCACCCCATACAGTATAAGTTTACAACCCTGTGTCTGTGGCAGTTAGCTCTTTCCCTTTATCCTGATTTCCACCTTTTTGGTTGCCTAGGATTGATTTGATCATTTTCTTTTTTTTTTTAGCTAAGTAAAAAGTTACAACTCAAGTGTGGGCTCTCCAAACAGAGCTGTTTTCACTTCAAGGTAAATCTTTTTTTTTTTTTTTTAATTAAAAAGCTCATCCATATGCACTTTCTTGTCAAGTGTCTCTCTAAAAATGGAGGACCCAAGATGTGTAAATCCTTGCAGTGCGCTTCTCAAGAGAAGGTCACATAGGCCATGAAATGAGGTGCCTGTTAATTACATCTGCACTCACCCAAGGCAGTACTGAAGCACATGGAGCGCAGGAAATGTCGATGCAATTGACTCAAGGTCTAGGGGCTAACATGAGTTGAGTGATGGAGAGTCAGAGCCACAGCTTATCCAAATCCAAACCCCACAGAAATGCAGCAGCACAAAGCATAACACTTGGCCCCAGTATGACTGGGGATGGATTCGGCAGTTGAGTCTGTGGGTGGACACATTGCATTAGCCATCCCCGCAAGTAAATTAGTGCAGTTCAAAGGGAAATGGGAGTGAGAGTGTTTCAGCTGTGTGGAGTGTTTTTAAGTGTGGTGTTATTTGTCTTGTTTGGTTTTTCTTTCAGCAGACGTTAGGAGCTACAGTGATTGGAAAAGTCCTGCATGGCTAAAGAAAGAATTGTTGCTCAAGTACTGTTGGGCTGTAGAGGCACAGACTGACTAAAAAATAAAAATATTCCTCTTTTATTCAGTGTAGTATTTGCTCTGAAATATTATATTTCTCCAAAAAAACAAAACAAGGTATATTGTTAATAAGGCAAAATACATGAAACCAGAATGGAAGTAAGTGGAATTATCTCACACAGTGGCACCCATCATACAAAGCTAAAAAAAAAAAAAAAAAAACAGGACTGTTTGCTGTGTGTGCTCATAATGTAGCTGGAGGCTGAGGCAGACCTGCTCCTGGCCCTCTTATAAAGTGTGAGGTGAAAGATGGGCTGGGCTGATGGACTCAGGGACCAGTTGATTGACTGCTTCCTTTCTCAAATCACTGATCAAATCACTGTGCTGACAGAAGCAGTACAAGACTGTACTACTGTCAAGGAAAATTCAATACAGTTTGATTAAAATTCATGTACAACTCACTGGTAATCCTTCAAGTGGACTAGTATGTACATAACCAGAGACCCAGAGGTGGAGCAGCTAAATGAAATGGTGCAATCATTAATGCTATTGGATACATGTGTTAAATGAGTCAGAATGTAACACAGCAAGCTGCATTTACAATACTGATTTTTTTTCACCTCATAAGGTTGATATGGCAAACATGTTAGCGTAACAAGGTTTGTACAGTGTTTTTTCCAACTTGCCATGAACCCTATGGTGTGGGTTTAATGGCTCACAGGCACCCTCTCTCAGTGGGCAAACTGCTGGTAGTTGTGAAAGTTCAGTTAAGCTTAGTAGTTATTAAATGTTGTCCATGATGTCCTGCCGACGAGATTACTATAAACTGTCTTAATATCGCTGCATCAATCTAACTGTGTGTTTCTTCCCTCAAGCACATTAGTGCCCAGGCTGTGCTTCTCTCTCTCTCTCTGCTACTGTCTCTTACTGCAGGGTTCTGCCTCCGAAGCTGTAGAGTCTCCTGCTGCTCCCATGATCCAGATCAACCCATGATATGATAATAATTAAACATTTATTAGTGTTAGTGATAGTGTTAGTGCTATTAATGTTTCACTGTTTTGTCATTTTATTCCTTTAGCTGTAATAATAATAATAATTATTATTATTATTATTATTACTACTACTATTTACATTTTGACTTAGTCTGTGTATCTGCAGTGTTGTCTTTCTCTTACCCCATCCCCCCATCCCCCTCTCTCTGTCTTAACCCAACCGGTCGAGGCAGATGGCCGCCCACCCTGAGTCCGGTTCTGCTCGAGGTTTCTGCCTCTTAAAAGGAAGTTTTTCCTTGCCACAGTTGCCTAGTGCTGCTCATGGTGGGATCTGTTGGGTTTCTCTCTGTAAATTTTATAAGATAAAGAGCACGGTCTAGACCTGCTCTATATGTACAGTGCCTCGAGATAACTTGTGTTGTGAATTGGCGCTATATAAATAAAATTTGACTTGACTTGACTTGACTTGACTTGACTTGACATGACAGATGTGTTGGTAGGTTTGTTCACACTAATTCATATATACATGATAACATTCTAGCTTTAGCAACTTATTCAATTATGAGATGTATCAAATGGATGTAATGTATTTTTCAGTGTTATTGCTAATATAAAATAGTGCACTTCCAGGGCTCAAGACTATGTCCTGTCATCCCAGGTAAGATAGACAATGGTGGCTGTCAAGTGGTTGTCAAACAAGCTAGTATCTGTGGTGTCTGGCTGTACTCATTACATCAAGTTACATTAGCAAACAGCTATGTTTTTGTACATCTAGCAGACACAAAGCAACATTAGCTGCTAAATGCTCCACTATGTACACCAGCTGCTAACTTTGTCTGTGTGTCATTTGGTGCTTAGCATGTAGCGTACAGTGGGTTTATCAGAGCTATTTTACTTTAAAAATATAGTTAAAAGGTTCAAAAAGCACTGTAGAACTGAAGGAAACCACAGCATTGGTTAATAATTCTCTGTCATTTGTGTTATTATTAATATAAAAATATTCTATAATGCAGCTTTAAACTTATTTAAATTGAAAAGTTTTCAGGGCAATTACATTTGTGTCAGGAAACCACACACATCTGCAAGATTGGGAAATTGTTACATGATTAAAACTGATCTGCATTGACTGTATTCAGCTTTTGAGAGAAAAAGAGTAATAGATAACATGTGATGACTTGCAAAGATAAAGATGCAGTATGCTGAAGTGCAAATCTCTTGATTGTTACATTATATCTGAGAGCTCTGGTTCTTAGCTAATTTCACTGGCTGGGCTGTGAAGAGGAGTTAGGTGAAAATTGGAGTCACAGAAAAGGAGGCCTGGAGATAAGTTTTGTCAGACTGAACTGACAACCAGCCTCAACATCGATCATTATTAGCTTCGCCTGCATCTTCTTCCCAGCGCGTGTCCATCTCATCACAGCAGAGACTGATCTCTCTGACATTCAGCTTCCTGCCAAATTTAGTGATGATAGCTTGGTAGCAGTTTTTGCGTGTAGTTCTGAGTAGTCTTTAGAATAAGGTATATAACGCTAAATCAAAAATATGGAAAGTCTTATGCAAAGTTAATGCATTTAATTTGTGAATGAGAGTGAATGTGAGATTTTCAGTGTGATGACTTTCACAAAAGCACCACTCTGTAAATGAATGAATAAAGACAAAGACTCTTTGTTTAAGAAAATTATGATGGGCTACAACACCATTGAAATCAGCTCCCTTCCTCTTTAGGCTTCGTCACAGGTTTTTGCAGTATTTTCCAATAAAATGTCAATACCAGGTTGATAACATATTAACATGATATATCTGTCTGTAGTACATAAGCTTAAATCCTTTTGGAAAGATCAATAAAGAAGAGTAGGGAAACAATTTTGTGATGCTCTGTCATACCAGACAAAAGTATGCTGCTTCATTTCATGGTGAGACGCCAATATCTCACCTATAACTCAGTCCCAGTATGTGATGTGACTGTTTGCCGTGCCGTAAAGAGTCTCCCACTAAAAATAAGAGGAATCCAGACAGATGAGGACAATAAAAACCTTGCACGAGTGTTGAGGATAGGCTCAGTGACCAGGAAGGAGGAAAAGGGAAATTGATGGATAATGATTTTGCTTTTACAAAGCCTGGTTAAATGTCAGGAGGGAGAGGCGCAATATTTTCCAATTAATAACAGGAGCGTAATGTGTATCTGCAAAACACTATGGTAAATTAAAGATACAGGCAGGAAGAAGGAATGGTAACACTTTATATTAGGCTACACTTATTCACCATTAACTAGTTGCTTATTCGCATGCATATTGCCTATTTATTAGTCATTATAAAGCATGATCATATTCTACGACTACTAGTCCATCCAAGAGTTTTCCCTCAATAACCTCCTAATTACTGCTTATTGATAATAAGTATGGAAGTTGTTGTACATGAATATATGTTTGTTCAGTATGGACCTTATAAGGTAGCAGTAACACCATTAACACTTGATAAATATGGTATTTTCCTTCGTAACTAAACATGAATCTGACCTCTGACATCTAGACCTCACTTTACAAAAGGGAACATATTCTGAGTTACAGAGACTTCATTTAGACCTATTTAGACACTGTTAACACTTGTAGTTTTGTCTTCTGTTGTGTAAGAATAGACCATATTTATCAGGTGTTAATAAGGAATTACTGCTACTACACCTTATAAGATTACTTTGGAGGCAAAACCCCATATCAACATGCTGTTATCTCATAATTCATGTACAACAACTTCCCTTGCCTGACCGATAACAGTAATAAGGTTGACTTTTAGTTAAAGTAACTATTGC
>BRZM01002797.1:29382-45857 GCA_033238685.1 Lates japonicus | reverse complement strand
GTGCCTCGAGATAACTTCTGTTGTGAATTGGCGCTATATAAATAAATAAATTGACTTCACACAATCCAAGCCCTAATCAGGTTATGTCTGCCTGACTGGAAGTCTGGTTTCAAGTTAACATGGACTGAAGTCAAACCAGAGGCTCAAGTCTCCACCTCTAAAACCTTGCTTAACTCCATAAGCTGAAACGTTAAAAAAGCGTGTTCCTTTGATCGATGTCCAAGACTCATCTTGGAGACTGTTCTGTTGGTCAATGTAGCCATTACATGATGAGAACATACAGACCCAATATCTGTTGATTCTGGGTACCTCATTAGAGTGTAGCCAGATTATTTTTGGAACTATTTCTTGTGAGCATATTTATCCAGCATGCCCTGCCCTATAAGACCACCTTCCCAACAGGGGGGGTTGCCACATAGCTACATATCATTAATATCAGAACACAGCAATGACATGGAAATTAGATGATGATGCACTGCAGTAGCTGTGTGTAATTTCACATAAGATGTGACTTTGGATTTTCCTGTCAGTTAATAATCAGGATGTGTCACCCAGCTTGACAGAATGTGACTGTGTCAGTGGAGAGACATACAGCAGGGTCACATGATGGTCTTAATGCTGTTTCTGGTCCTGTGGTGGGATGTCAATAGAGCTGTAGAGACAACAGAAGGAGTAAAGGTCTATTTGCATCACAATGTGATGATGTTCTAGTGCTGCTGTTTACATACTAACTAAAATTATAAAAGGGTTTGTGTGGATCTCACTGTAAACTGTGTGACGTTAAACTGTCATCCAGGTCAGTGACAGAGAGCTCTTGAACTCTGACAGCTGGAATGTGTTTCTGACAACAACCAGACCACAGCCAACACCTCTGCTGTGATAAGTGAGGCTACGGCACCACCAGCATACCCACTGACACACTCTGAAAACATCTTGTTCCATTCACATCTCTGGCACTAAATCATCCAGTTCTCCCTTCACTTCATAATGTAATGTCTATTGTATGGTCTCACAGCCAGATGAAGCATCACTGAGTGGAAAAGGCCAGAGCCATCGTGGCACAAATCTGTGCATGTGACTAGACATGACTGCACAAACACATATGCACACACAAGCTGTCTGAAAGCACTTAAAATCACCAGTATATCCCTAGATCACTTAGCAGCTGATCTTAACATTCTGCATTTTAATATCCTTTATCATTATACTATATGTTCCTATAAGGGTTTACAGTATTATTGGCTGTGACAGAAACACAGGATCATACTAACCTGTATTGCAGCATTACTGTTTCATCAGGGTAAATAATACTAGCCTACAACTCTCAAGGCAATCACAGTACTCATTACAGACAGGCTGGCAGCAGGGCTGAGTGTAAATATTATACCACTCATCCTCACATTATCAAGTCTCAGTCATCTTCAACTGCGTCTTACAATGTGAATCTGAATATCAAGTATAAAATGGCTATACAACCAGTGATTAGTTTCATTAATCTAGAGCTGAAACGATTCATTGTTAGTCAATCAGCAGAAAATTAAGAAACATGCAAACTGAAGACATCACTGGGCTAATAGAAATTGTAATGGACATTACGCAACTCAATTAATTGATTAATCAATTAAAACAATTAAGTAAAAAAAGAATAATTGCAGATTGATAATAAAAATAATCCCAAATTAAATTCTAAAAGTAATCTGATTATATGTGGAATTGTTTAGTCTGTAACAGAAGGCCTGAAAAAAACAGCCCTAAAATGTTTTGTTTTTTCCAACAAACTATTCAAAACCCACAGATGTAATATCATGGATTTAAGAAGCTGGAATCAATGGATGATTATCAAAATGGTTGCAGTTGTGGAGGCCTTTTGCAGTTTTACAACATCAGACCGTGCATGAATGACAGCAAGTTACAGCAGGTCACCTGTCAAGCAGGTGCTCAGCGCCAACAGGGCCGCAAACACCGCAGCCTGGCCGAGCAGCGGGGCCCACATCCTGGGCAGAGCTCCGACGACTGTCAGGGCACACGGAGACCGACCGAATAAGGAGCAGGAGAGGGAAGAGGAGGATGAGGCGGCGGCGGCGGAGAGTAGTTGGTGCTGATCATTTCCCCATCCCCCGGTGCTCAGTGGAGAGAAGACTCAGAAGAACGAAATAAAAAAAAAAACGCCGACAGTAAGAAAAGCGGAGCAGTTTAGGAGACGATGTAGGCAGCAGCCAGGATCATTCGGCCGTTACCGTGTGCTTCCAAAAGGGTGTTCTCAGACCGCAGACCTGCTGTACAGATGCACTCCAAACACCACTGTTCAGCTGAGCCGTAGCAGAGGCAAATCAGTCTGTGACGTCAACACGCTGCGGCGCTCCCTCCGTGCTGCCTTCAGGTGCTCCTTAAGACACCCATGTGTAAAGGGAGGTCACCACCACCTAGTGAAACCCGACAAATTCCACTATAGCATTGATGATGGATGCAAATGAAACCTCTGAGTGTTGTGGGGTCATTGTAGCAGGTTTCCTTGGATGGTCTTGCGCTGGGTACAATTTAGCTTTAACTCTGTAACAATCATTAAATAAACATTGCATACATTTGCTACTTTTACTTTTTTAAAAAAGATCTATTTGAATCAGCTGTTTACAGGGTAGGTATAGGTTTGTTTTTTTCCTCTGGAAGGTATTTTTGTAGGACAGATATTTGCTCTCTGGCTCTCTTATCTCCCTCATATGCACACATACACTGATCAGCCATAACATTATGACCACTGGTGGATG
Organism: Lates japonicus; assembly: GCA_033238685.1. Taxonomy (NCBI): domain Eukaryota; kingdom Metazoa; phylum Chordata; class Actinopteri; family Centropomidae; genus Lates; species Lates japonicus. Next base: position 43,092 of record BRZM01002797.1, on the reverse strand, counting down.
AAGTGAATAACATTGATCATCCAAATGAATGTCAGGACCAAAGGTTCCTCAGCAGAACATTGTGTTATAACGAGATGATCGATGTTATTCACTTCATCCACCAGTGGTCATAATGTTATGGCTGATTGGTGTATATGCACACACATACACACATACAGAGCCTGAATCTGCAAAAAGTTCAGTTAGACGAATATGTATTTGCTGATGGAACTTGCCTTGAACAGTATTTCAGATTTTACTTATTTTTTGGCATATGTTATAACATTGTCAAATGTAAATGAATACATTGTAAATCTCTCATATCAGTTCTCTCCACAGAGTGTAGCTGTAAGACTTTTTTGCATAGGTAATACAAACTGTTTATTTTATAGCCACAATGCTCATTGATCAACAGAAAAAACTAATGTAGATGAGCCATGCATAGATGGTCAATCTGATGTCTTTGGCCAGATGTTAAAAAGGCATACTGAAATATGATATTTAACATAAAATTTAAACACTCAACAAAAATAGTACCATCATCCATCATTAAATAATGCTGGTTTAGTTTTAGTCTATGACAATGAAGACACAATAATAATATTTAATACATAATGATTTATTAATTAATAACAGTCATCTGTAAACAAGAGTAAAATCAATCTAAAAGTAAATTGGTCAAAAAAGAGAGAGAAAATAATAAATAAAATAGGGGTTTGAGAGATCAGAAAGTATTTTCTTTAAGCTAAATAGGTTTGAAGATGCTCATCACCTTAGTGTGTATCCAACAGTACAGACTACACTTACATCAACATACTGTATGTCATAAAAAACTCAGATTGCTTAATGTTATTGAAGGCCCTCAGTAGTCAGACAAGACAGACTTATCCGTTTACATGTAATTCACTAAAAGCACCTCAGCTCAGGTGTTCTGGCTGCACGTCACATTTATAACCATTAGGGACTTGATGTCATCCACTGTGCTCACATTTATACTAGGTGAAGAGAAAACAAAGTGGAACTTAAGTGTGGAACTTAAGAGGACTGCCAGACCCAAAACTTGTGAAAATTATACATACACACACAAACAATATTTTAAAAATGACAACAACACCTGAGCCCTGCTCAGTGAAAATAATCTGCTGAGTGATTACATGTCTGAAACTCATGTGGAAACTGAAAACTGATGTGGTTCAAATAGCATGAAGCGCCTCTTAATGTTTGTCAGAAAAGAAACAAAAGACAGGACAGGATTCACTTTAGGTCAAAAAAAAAAAAAAGCAATAATTAAAATAATTTAATCACTGGTCTCTCTGGTCCCAGAGTCAATAGTTTTGGCCTCAGCTTCTGGTGCAACAGCAGTACTTGTCTCCTTCACTTCAATGTGCTCCTCTGCAGGCAGTGGGGCCACCTGCATCTCCTCCTCTGCCTCTGCCGCTTCACTGGTTGGAGACTGGAAACCGCTGTCATCATGTGGAGGGGGAGGGAAGTCAGGTGTTGCCTCTGCAGGGCTCTCTGGAGCCATTTCTGTAGCTCCAGATGGGATTTCCTTTGGAGGAGGCCCTGGCAGCAACACCTTCTCTGACCCCTCCTGGCTGGAAGGTGGTGGTTGTTGTTCTTCGAGCACCGACTGGCTGTCCTCTCCCTTATCCTTTTCCTTTAAGGCTGAAGCATTTTCTGTAGCAGATTCAACCTTCAGTGGGATTTCTTTAACTTGCTCCTCTGGTTTGGCTTCCTCTTCCTTCAAGACAGAACCATCTGACAAAACTGGGGGGCTCTCTGAGGCTTTGGGACTTGCAGATCCTTTCTGGTCAAGAGAAGCCTTGGCATCTGAGTTCTCCTCTCCATCTCCATCTTTCTCCCCCCTCCTCTTCATCCGTCTCTGGGATGTCACCATTGCCGGGCACCTCTATGCACGACTCGTTGGGCAGGACTGGGGAGTCTTCCACCTGGATCATGGACACAACCTGCTTCATCCTCCTCTTCTTCTGGGACTCCCCATCTTCACTCTCACAATCACCCTCAGCATCCTCCCCTGCTCCATCCACCTTCTCCTGGGCTCCTCCGTGCTCCCTGGCCCAGTCGATGGAGGGGTGTTCTCCCAGTAGATGCAGGCTGGGGGGTCACTGTTGCTGAGGACAATGCTGTCCCTGTACAGGTTGTGTCTCCTTTGGACTGCTGCCTCCTTCACAGCTAGAGGTAGAGAGAAGAGATTAAATGTCCCTGGACTAACAAATCCAATAACAAATTAATTTTCACCTACGTTGAAATGGATCTCACATTTGAAATGAAATGTATTATGATTTGAATATGTAACAACAAAGATAACAAAAATAAATAACCCAATCTGAAACCATATGGAAAGAGGTATTGTGAGCTGCAAGTGCAAAAAATCTAACACTTTGAGTTTACTTTATCAGTAATAAACTAGAACAGGGGATGTTGAGGTCAAAATATTACACAATAATGAGACCATTGTCGCTCTCTGTTCTCTGTTCTCTGTGACTGGTATATGTATTTATTTTTTATGTTTAAGACAGTTTGTTTGTAGTGAGGTGTATGTGGGCTGATGTATCCATTTTGGAAATTATAAAAAAAGGAAAGAAAGGAAACACTGTAGAAGACTTACCCATCATGATATCCTTCATGACAGAGTGCAGCACGACCTCCTCAAAAATGTTCTCCACCAGGATGAAACTGGAAAAATCCTCAAAGATCAGCTCCTGGAAGCGCGGCAGCTCCTGGTGTTCACAACAACAACACTCACAACATCAAAATTTAACTTTAACTTTAACTGCTCAAGGAGTCTGCCATTTTAATGATAGCTTTTTGAAATACACAAAAGTATTATCCTAATACAGATCTAGAAAGCATATTTCAGTCATTCTCATATACACCTCCAAACATCTGTCAGGCACACAGCATTGCTACATGTCACAACATCTTCAGCTATAGCAAAATGAAAACGGCCAGTAAGTAAGAAATTAAAGTAATGGACAGCCATAGGTAGGCACTTGAGCTATTTTATCATCAGTGTTGCAAGTGTGTAGTTTGTCCACTAAAGAGCACTGCAACTCCACTGTTGGCATCACACTAATCCTTGATATTAGTGTGATACAGTCAGTGTTGGGCTGTCAGGGTCAACAAGGCCTTCTCTGTTGGCTTAAACACTGTCACAATCACTGAATCATATTTTATATATGTTTTTATCCATTACTACTATATGTACTAAATTGTTCCCAATAATCTATTCTCTTCATCTTCATCTTCATCTGGGGCTCAGGAGGTAGAGCAGTCGCCCACCAATCAGAAGGTCGGTGGTTCGATTCCCGGCTCCTCCAGTCTGCATGCCGAAGTATCCTTGGGCAAAATACTGAACCCCAAATTGCCTCCGATGTGTGTGCATCGGTGTGTGAATGTGTATGTGTTAGAAAGCACTAATTTATATAGAACAAGTGCTGTATGAATGTGTGTGAATGGGGTGAATGTGATCTGTAGTGTGAAGCGCTTTGAGTGGTCAAAAAGACTAGAAAAGCACTATATAAGTACAGTCCATTTACCATTCATCTCTCTCCTTTTGGTTGCGCCGCTTCCATTACAGTCTATTTATGTTAGAGCTCTTATCCAATCAGATTTCAGCCCTGTGTTGCCGGGTAACAGAAATCTGCCTTGAGGCCTTCAGGATCAACAGTGCAGGCCACTGTCATTTAAAATAAATGGCGATGAAACTGTTGCTTCATGGATCCTTTAACTAATCGTGTTGGCAAGACCAGGGGCCATCAGCGCAAGCAAGCTAGCGCAAGCTAAAACAAATTAGTATAGATTTAAAAGCTGTTTTTTCAATCCACAATGGCTTGATGACAAGGAAGAGTTCAGTGACTCTGTTGTAGAGGTTATCTGTGAGTCTCAGTTCCAACAATAAGTCCTTTTCTATCGCTATGGAGACTAATCCTGAAAGTCAAGCCTGCCCAGTCGTATTTCTCACATAAGTTTGAATTCACTTTAGGGCTAAGAATGTCCACTCAACAGAAGCAGGTTTTTTATTTGTCTACAAATAATCAGTAGTTTCAGTGAGTAAAATGTATTTACCTATATTTTATTGTTTACATCTTTTTCATTTTATGAGTTAATATTGATGCTTCTGCTGGAGATGTTTGGGTCTTTATAGCATTGCTTCATTAATGGCATTTATTCTGGTTGCATGCCTGTCTGTGCAAAGTTCTGTTATACTGCGTTTCTGTATATTGTTGATGGTTTCTATAGCTGTGACATCATAATGACAGTATTAAGAGGTGGGTTAATTCAGGCAGGGTACCAGTGAAGGCCTAGGCATGAAATGCACAGCCCACCACTGGATACAGTACATTTATTTGCCAGCTCAGCTGACTGAGTGTCTTCATTGATAAGTTGCTTTTTTTCACGCATAATATTTTTTAAACCATCAAAATCAACATCAGCCTTAAAAGTCCACTTTCAGAAGAGTTCTATTTGACACTGCACAAGTGCACATAATACATAACATCATGACATCATTTCAGATATTTTCCCCATGACTTTCAAAGGATGGAGCACATAAATTAATGAAAATATTTCCACTAATCTTCAAAGTTTTTGGTGACAAAGTGTTCTGGCACTCACCGACGCACAGGAAGGGCTGAGCTGCTTCAGCATGTAGGGAATGAAGATCTGGAGGAGAGCCTCGCGGAAGAAACGCTTCCTCACTGTGCTGCTGTCATAGTCAAATTTCTGGACCAAAAAAAGAACAAGAAAACGCACTAATACACACACACACACACACACACACACACACACACACACACACACACACACACACACACACACACACGAGTTGGACACTATTAATCATCATCATTTTGCATGAGTCGCAGAACTGTAACTTTCACATCCATAAAATGTGTAGTTTTGTGAAGCTTTTGTGAGAGAACTATTTACAGAATGGACACTAAACAGAATTCAGACACCAACATGGCAGAGCCAATATTTTGCACTATACAGCAAATAAGGGAGTGATTTCTACAATACAGGGAGTTCATCATGGAAAACATTTTATGACAGTAAGAAAAGCGAAATAATAAAATGAATGACGGATGAATTTTAGTTTTAGTGGGTTCATATCAGGCCCTGGTATTGTTCATGCTGGTTCACCGTCAGACTGTCACAGCTCACTGGTTGTTTGAACACAATGGAACCATTGTTTATGTTATTAGTAACACCTGTGCTTTTCCTATTATGACAAGTCATAGGGCTACAGCCAAGGATTAGCTGACTTGGTTTAGGATTAAAGTGATGAGCTACTGTGCCTGTTCTTGTTTGTGTGTTTTACCTTTAATGACTCTGTCCTGACAGCGCTGGATGGTCTTACAGAGCTCTTTCTGTACCCTGGAGACTCAGGACTCTGGTGGAGGATCTGCTCAAAATGTATACACTGCATCATCCATTTGCTGTGGACACACACACAAAGAGAGAGAGGCCTTTAATGACTGACCCAGCATCTGTGGGGATGGGTTGAACAGGTCAGATCCATGGAGGCCCCACCCCCAAACCCACAAGGCCCAAAGAATCTGCTGCCAGCCCCAGTGCCAGACACTACAGGACACCCCAGAGGTCCCATATCCACATGCCTCAATGGGTTTGAGCTGTTTTAGTGACACAACACACATAATATATTAGGCAGGTCCCATAGATGCTGGATCAGATTGGGATCTGGGAGTTTAACCAGTCAACACCTGGGCTCTTTGACATTTCTGAGCAGTTTTTGTGGTGGTGGAAGCACTGTCCTGCTGGGGAGTGCCCATGTTATTGGGGAGTGTTATATCTGTGATGTTTTGTTTTATCTATTGCATTGTCTGTATATTTGTGCCAAGGACCCTTTGAAAACAAGACAGTTCAACTCAAGGAGTTATTCTGATAAAGTTGTTGATAACTGGAACAAACTCAATATGCTGGTGGAAGATTTTCTTTGCAGTCAGATTTTAAGCAACTTGACTTGGACAGGAGCTGTGTAGGACTTCAGTAAAGGCTGGAGAGCTTGATTACAAGGGGAATAAACAGTACTAAACCTGGAATGACCTTGAGTTAAAGTTATCTCAGGCCAAAGTTCACCTGAACTACAAAATGACTTTAATGGTATCTGTCCAAGCAGACAGTTTGGTTTTATTTGTCAAGGACTGTTAGATACCTGTCTCTGAGATTTCTGCATTGACCCCAACACATTAGAGGAAATCAGTTTGGGGTGCCTCTAATATTGAAAAAATGACATTAAAAAAAATTTAATCCAGAAAGAGTAACCACATTTCTGAATAATCCACAGAGTACAAAAGATCTTAAAGGGACTATTTTGGTAGAAAGTGGTTCTACTCGAAAACTGTTGAGTGAAAATAAACTGACTTTATAGGAGATGAAAGGTTCTATGAATAGACATGTTTGACAGTGAATAATGATCAGGATCGTATCACTACATTGCAGGACAGTGTTTACACTTCCAACAAGGCAACAGACAAGGTCTCTTATTTTGGAGGACTGTATGCAAAGCAGTGGAGACACACTTAACTTTATCTGACGGCAGCTTCGACATCAATTCATTAACAGGTCCCAGGTAAAAAACTGCCCTCTCACCCATTTATGATCCATATGTTGGATTAACCATATATTTTAGTAGAGAGTAAGAAAAGATGTGACATCAGTGTTCTTTCTGTCTCATATAACACAATTCGTTATTTACTATAGATTAACATACATTGCTTCCTTTGTGTAAATAGCACAAATGTAAGATTTCTCTTATTGTTTGCATTTTCAACAATTTTTAGTTTTTACATGAGAAAAGGATTTCAGGATGAGGACAATACAATGTTAAGCAAAGTCCTCTCAGATGTTTACCCAACCAAATATAGAGCAGGACAGATCCCCTAGGTTAAACCTTGCACTCTAACATGGTGGTTATTATTGAGACAACAACCAGTCACACTCACATTCACACCTACGGACAATTTAGAGTCACCTGCATGTCTTTGGACTGTGGGATCTAAGCCAGAGAACCCCAGCCGAATCCGTGGTTAAAACCTGACCCTTCTTGCTGCGAGGCAATAGTGCTGAACACTACACCACCATGCTGCCTCAATGCCTAGCTACACTATGATGTTGGCAAACTGTAACTGTAACACAAAGTTTTTCTGAGCAAGGCGGATTATAACTGATGGGCTAATCTTTAGCTTAACTCAAAAGAAATTTGAGACAATGTGATAAATTGTTGGTGGTGATGTCATCTGTTTCCAGGTTCGAACAATTAACTTGATAAGTACAATGTTATCATAAACAGAGCAGTTTCAATAGAATCAGTGATGGACAGAAATAATGAACAAACTATAAAATAAGAGTATTATAATTTAATATTGATGCTGTAACTGTGATCATACAGTTGAAAACCCATATGAGCTAGACTGAACCCAAACAAAAATGGTGTAGGTGTATTTTCTGAGTTTCACCTCTCATGAGGATCTTGTGCCTCTGGACAAACACTGAGGGGCTGGAAACATCAAACCTCTGCTGCAGACCTCCAGACTCAGGTGTTCCACTTTTTCATAGCAACTGTGCATCTTCACCGACGGAAGGCCAGCATAGAGATCTTTCCATGTGCTGAGGAAGAGGGAAGAGGACAGGAGAGACGCTTATTTGTGCAAAAACTGCCATAGCAAAATTGTACCCACAAAAAGGAGCTTATCCTTAACAGCCTCTACCTCCCTCACCCAAAGCACAGTTCCAGCCCTCATTGAGAGTGTTCTTGCTCATGTCCACCAGCTCTCTGGAAGAACAGATCACGGACCTCAGAGAAGCTCATTGGTCGGATCAGGGCATCCAGGATGAGCTGATGTAGGCTGGATGCTCACCTTCAACAGCTTCTCTGTTTGGGGAGAACCACCGCTGTTGGGGAAAAGAGGAACACAAAAGAGGGAGATGGTGGTTTACATATTACATATGGCTTCAACTAACCTCCCCTTTAGTATTGTGCCACTTTTGAAAAATGCTGGTAATCAAAGCAAGACTAAAGAAGAAATAGTTATACAGTATTGTAAAAAACGAGTTGACTTTAACTATAAGCAAGCATAAGTTTGTCTCGCCTATCTGTCAGCCCCAAGATAGACTGGACATCTGTCCAGGTGTACCCGCCTGTCGCTCAATGTGTCAGCTGGGGTTGGCTCCAGCGCCAATTCAATTCAATTTTATTTATATAGCTATATCACAACAAAAAGTCATCTCACAGCACTTACATAGAGCAGGTCTCAACATACTCTTTAAAAATAGGTATTTACAGAGAGAGACCCAACAAATCCCACCATGAGTGCTAATTAGCTATTAGTGGCAAGGAAAAACACAGGATCAGATTCTACTCTCTAGAGAGAGAGAGAGAGAGAGAGAGAGAGAGAGAGAGAGAGAAGCTCAGTGCATCATGGGAGATCTCCCGCAGTCTAGGCCTATAGCAGCATAACTATGGGATGGTTCAAGCCTTGAGCCAACCAACTATAAGCTTTATCAAAGAGAAAGCTTAAGTCGACTCTAAAGGTACAGAGGGTGTCTACCTGACCCAAACTGGGTGAAGGTTCCACAGTAGAGGAGCTCTGATAACTGAAGGCTCTGCCTCCCATTCTACTTGGAAACCTGGGAACTACCAGTAAACCAGATTCTGGGAGCGCAGAGTCCAGTGGGATTGTAGGGGGACTATGAGATCTTAAGGTAAGATGGAGCCTGACCATCGCCGCTATAGGTAATGGATTAGGCTGGGCGACAGAGTAACACAGCAGCAGCACAGGTGCTAATGTTTGGGTACTGCAGTTGCAGTAACAGTCCATCAGGAGCAGGACAGAAAAGAGAAAATAACGACAGAAAATGTTAATGAAAACCCCGAGCAACAGCGTAATCCGAAGAAGACGAACTGACACATCTGGAATGACAGAGGACTGACAGGTACAGAGAGCTGGTAGAGATACAGACATAGCTGATAAAAAAACTCTGTGGGATTTGTCCCAGTAGAGAATACAAAATCTAAATACAAATCTGACTTAACGTTAGCTATACATTTTTCTCTCTGTGTCTCATCTTTCTCTCTCTCCTCTTTGTCTCAACTGGGTATTTTGCACATTTATAATAGGTTGCAGCAGCGGCAATAACAATAACGAGAAATGAAGTTGGTGTCTTGGGTCATAGCTCCGTTCTCTCTCTGACAATCATTCGCCACTTTAACTCGCCATATCACCAATAGTTTCAGCTTCAGCTGTAAACTGCTCTGAGACTAGCATACAGCTCTCACCTGACAACGGAGCAGAGAATCAGAGAGACCACTGTTGTGTTCTCTGTTTTCATCAAGTATCTAACTCCACAGTTAGTTTTGTGTTTTGGTCATTTTAAGACCAGATGTGCTTGTAAAGTTTCAGCCTGTCACCTGTTGCTCCTGCAGTGCTCTGTGTGTGAACAGTGAGGCAGCTAAAAAGTGTAACAACTTGTCCACTGACCTCCTGTGTGAGTTGAATCAGGATCTTCCCTGGATGGATTCCTCATTTCAACACACTAGGGTTTTGTAGCTACTGCCCTTCTTGATCTACTTCAGATCAGCACCATAAGTGGCCATGTGAGCTAACTGTAGACTGACTGATATTGTGGTTCAGTTTGTTGACTTGATGACCCCTGCTTGTTCAGACATTTTGCATTCACCATTATCTCATAGTTGCTGCCAGACCCATTGCAGCTGCTGTTTAACAGCAGTTCCATAGGCTCACTTTATACAGATGTTAACTGGCATTAACAAATGTCATGTTATGCAAAATTGAACTTGTATTACTGGTCTAGTTTGTTCGTTCCTCACTGTGTGTGCCTTAATCAGAACTACAGTTGCAGTGTGTTAAATGATTAGTAAGTGCTATTTGATGCAGTAATGTTGTCAGGAGACAACACTGTACAAGAAAAACATCAGAATGCAGCAGAATGTATTGCTCTTCATGAAATGTCTATCAATTAAGGTCACACGTAAAGTGTGCCACCAGTTTCAAAGTTATAATAAAGTTTATGATAGATTTAAAGAGTCAATTGTAAATTGGTGACTTAACGTACTAATCCAGAAATAAATACATTTATTATCATCATATTATCAACACTTTAATGTTAGAATGGTACTTTAATTTTACCTTTGTTACTGTGTAAATACACAAGTCAACCTATCATATTACATTACATACAGTTTCAGTTTTGTTTTAATTGTTTTGAGACAGTTGTTACACCTAAGGTATGTGTTAGCACCATGAGCAACAGAGCTCTGTCTGCAAGCTATTAAGCTTTGACCTCACGACTCCTGCCAAAACACAACAGCAGCCAATCAGTCTGTAATCACTTCGACTCCATATGTTTCATTTAGCAGTAAAGAATATTTTTGCACCAGACCACAGATCACAGAAATCAAATAACAAAGGTTCCAAATGTGTACCCACAATATTTCAGTATGTAAAATGTCAACTCTCTTCCTAACCTTGATTTTGTTGTGACGTGTCTTGGATGTGATGATCTGGTCCATGTCTGTCTGCATGGGAGGCCTCCAGAGAGGAGCCGGCTGCCCCACACTTCTGCAAACACTGTCTCATACTGGGTCTGCACTGCTCCTGCACCAGGCTGTATACCGCATCACTACACCCATACACATGGCAAAACACGTGCTGCACAGCCCTGTTCTTTCAATTGCTCAGTTACTGGGTATTTTTGTTGTTTGAGTTGGACATGCTGGTCAAGCTGGCTGTCTCCACAGCCCACAAAGTGTTAACAGCCACAAAGGATTTCTTTAAATAAATTTCCAAATAGACATAAAGTGACTGGACACAAAAAGGTAAAGAAAAGAAAAGAAAAATCAACTATCCACACACTAATACCTGGTTTGGTGAATTTATTAAACAGCTAAGTTTACGTTCACAGAGCAACTGACAACCAGTCTATACTAGTGGGATTAGCACCCACAAAGAAGTAACAATCTTAGAGACTATGTAAGCAACAATTATAGAAGAACTTGGTAAGGTGGGAAAATAAACCTAACAGTTCCTTTCTAGACTACCTTCTAAAATTCAAAAGCAGACATCAGCCAATCAGTCACTCTCACGAGTGATGATGCACATTTGATTAAAATGTACTTTTAATTTCATAAATCAATACAACTATGCACTGGTTTTCTCTGTAAACATAAATCTGAACTTCTGATATCACATCTGATATCATATCTAAGTGTAATGTGTGTGAAGTAATTTCTTCACCAGTATCCAGGTCTTCGCCTCTCATGCAGTTTGCCTTTCATGGGAGAGATGAGCTCCCCAGCTCAGACAGGAGGTCCTCCATCACCAGGTTTGCCAGATCTACAATGACAAAGAAAACAAAATAAACTGGTATAACAAGATTTTATTTTTCCAATTAGGTAGTTCCAGCACCAGGGTTCAATTTCTCTGGCCAGTTCCTGGCTTCAGTCCACGTTAGTTATCCCAGCATTATGTATCATTGCACATTGAGTTTCAGCTTAATCTCTCTGACATTTGTTCTGCTTCCAGGATGAAAAATCCAAATGAGTTTCCAGTGGTTCATCCAATTGTGTACAAATATGTATTTTGACTACTAAACAAAACTGATCATCGAGAAGAATGAATGCATAAATTAGTTTTGAGTATTACCATATTGACAATTGCTCGTACATATTCACTCATATATACCATACCATATATAGTTAAAACATAAGACCCAACGACAGCAAAGCCAGAGATATCATCTTTATATTCCATGCATTCCCTTCCTTCTCAAAAAACCTGGAGCCTGCTATTCCATACGCAACTCGACTGCCTACCGTTCAGCCTTAGATTTGGTGTATATACGTTGCTACTACTATATCCTCAAGTGCTAGCAGTGATGAAAGTGTGCTACAGAGGTCTGATAAGTTCACTTCTGTTCACCCAGACTTGCAAATTTTTTCATTTTCAAACTTGTAGTCTTGTGCCGCCTAATTTTGCTGGTTACAACAAAAATAGGAAAATAGATAAATAAAGCGTGCAACAGCATCAGTTGTTCAGGTTTAAGAACAATTTTGTCCATATATGTTTTTGAAACATAAAGGCTCGAAACAAATTGCATCAACAACATATGCAAGATGTGCACATCTCACAATATTCAAGGTGGTGAACAATGAAACTAACAGATGAAAAATAGACCGGATAGTCCACACACTGCAGCTCCCCTAAATAGTCTGCTGGGACATCCACCAGCTGGGAGGATGGAGCTGTAGGGACCCGTGTCTGTTTTAATCTGTGAACCAAAAATGAATTGAATAAAAACAACAACAAAAAACAGTTGTTTGTCTATATATGTTTGCCTCTACATGGACTAGCGATCTGTCTAAAACCTCTGTCAACGTGGCCAGGATGATTCCAGCCCCCCACAACCCTTACAGATAAGCGGTATAGACAAGCTTTCTTAGCATCGCTTTTCAGAGTGGTTTGATTTTATATTGCGCGATCAACCTCAGCACTTCATGTTGTTGGCATTAACAGCCCAGTGAGAAGCCAGACAGGGGACCTTGAAACCCGAGGCCTGAAGCCCAAGCACAAGCAGGAGACTTGCAGTTACGAGGTAACTTCCCAGGTTTAACCCTGGGGTTTCAGTTTTAAGGATAGTGGTTCACTTTATCGTGGTAAATCTCCATGGTAACTTATGTTGAATAGGCTAACCTGCTCCGGGCAGGTTAACTTCAGAGGACTGGGATCAAACCTGTCAACAGCCCGACTACTGGACCAACCAGATCACTGGAAACTAGTGTCATCATTCCAACAGGATCCCAACATGGACAAAAGAGCTTACATAATTAAAGTGACAATAATAAAATCAATAGATAGATTTATAGCTCAGTGGAATCAGTTGTTGTTCACTCCCGGCTTCTTTCACATGAACACGCTGGGGAAACTGGTTGGACCTGACGAGTTGATAACCATGACATGACCGCTCAGAGTGGTTGTTATGTTTAGAAGCCAGAGAACTAGAAGATATCCTGTAAGCTAGAACTTGCTTTAGTGCAGGCTCTAACTTGTGGAGGCCTATATTCACACATCCGATCTGCAAAGGATTACTGGATGATTAGTGAAAGTGAGGAGTTAAAATCACATTAAATAGTAGTATGAATACCACTGGAGTGTTTCAAGTAATACTATTAAAATGAAACTCAACAAACTATAAATATATTGGTAGAAAGAAAAATTACTGGAACAGGTTTGTTTTATATGAGAGAATAAATCATATCCAGTCCAACAGATTACTGCTGCCCCCAGACCCCTAATACATTATGCCCCTACAGCCTGCATCCTCCACTTGATCATACAACAGATCTGTATGTTGGTCGAGGAATATACTAATTAGCATGTAAATATTGCATTCAAAAATAGATCCAATCAAACCAAGTTGGATACTAGCTAAAAGCACAGAATTGGATATAAGCAAAAACAACTGCGCTTAAAAAACTAAACCCTTTATAATTTGTCATGCTGGATGAAAGAAGCTATTCTACCACAGTAAGTGAATGATATTAACACATGTTCAGCTCAAAAGCATCACTTATTGACCATGAGAGGAATCATAGGTGGGAAATTCACACCAGCCAATGGCTACTGAAAGACCTGGGCCGCTGTTCATACCTGGGTGATCTGATGACAA
>BRZM01002797.1:0-28469 GCA_033238685.1 Lates japonicus | reverse complement strand
GTTTTGTCTTCTCATTTTGCTAATGATACAGTAACAGGTGCGTAAATAAACACTTCAAGCCCTTTCCCAGAGGTAAAGCGGTCAAATGGTCCGATCAGTCAAAGTTTTGTTTACAGCCGAGTGACCAAAAGGTGTTCTTATTAATGACTGATAAAGGGACTAGAAAGCTTCAGTAAATGACTTGCTAACCAATAATTAAGCGTTATAAAGGGCTCCTTATATCTTAATGTATTTAGAAACATGTTTCATTATATGGACACTTACTGAGGCATTTGTTCTTAACAGCTCTTCTATTTTCTTGTGTGGGTTAATGACAGTAAGTTATTTGGGTGATATGCACTTATCTGTATTTCCAGCTGACAGTAGGCAGATCTATACTCTCTAGACTGTGGATGAACCATGTCATCTTATTTATGATGGATCATTGGGCTTCCCTAAATATGATGTGTACATTAGTATTGCGATGGCGCTGCGCTAAAGCATCCCATTGCATGGAAATGCAATTTAAATCACGGAGGCTGAAACTAGTAGCCTCAATATAGAAGTAATGTGTGGGAGGAGGGGTGAGATGAGCCTGTGGAGGAACGTGCCATCTAATTTATATTTCCCTTCCATCTACAACTCATTAACAGCTTATTTATTTAATTATTATTATTTTTATAAGGCATGCATATCAGCTTCATAGTCATTTGACTGGACAGCTTGTGACATTTACTGTCAAAAACGTGATGTAAGTTTTCCTTGTTCAGAGGATGTATATGATACACCTATGACTGCCATCATAAAGTCTTTACTCTCTTTACTTTCTTTAAAGATTAGTTTCCTGTGCATGCATGCCCTGTGGAAAGTCAGGCTATGGGCTGAGGATTCACTCAGGATGTACCTTCTTAGAGTGTTTAGCAGTCATTCAGTGTAATGGTCATGGGACAATAAAAGGATGCTTATGGCTGCTTGGCAGACAAGAGTGGAGCCAACATACTAAGCATGCTCAAAGCATGCAAAACAAAACCACATTTGAAGGCAGTAAATGCATCTTTGGAAATAGGAACAAGATGTGAGCTAAATATAAAAAGGCCCCACTAGAGGTGGACAGGTTTTAATCTGATCTGAACCAAGGACCAGTCTGTGTTTACAGTAGCTCTAAATAACTTCTGTGGACCTCAAGACAACATGAGAGTTAATATGACCAAAAACCATTTCTATTGCCTTCAGTTTTTTGTCTTAAACTGAATTAAAGGTAACCATGACCTAAATATTTAGTGCAAAGAAAGGTGACTGACTGCTGGTAGGAAACCTGTTTTAACTTTTAATGATCCAGCAGGCTACAACATACAACAGATTCTAAAGAGATGAGACTGTAAAACATAAAAGGAAATTCACAGGTGGTGACGAAAAAGATGACACAGACCTGAGGCAGAAGACACAGAGCGCAGAGGAGATGTTACGTGTAGTTTTAGTGGCTCAGGAAATGTAGAAAACAGGACCTGGTGGTATTCCTGCCTGGCTCACACCCAAAATGCTGGGATCTCCCTGTCTGGCAGTGCGTGTGTGTGTAGCTGGGAGTCGGCTTTGTGCCAAACTATTACGACAGATACTAAATTGTGTGTTTGACCGTGCTTCCTCTCTGAAACACATACACATTATTTACAAGCGTGTTGACATGAATATTTGAGCCTGCAGTCATTTGTATAAATAGACTTAATAGTAAACTGAAAGACAGCAAACTGTAGCACTCAGTAAAACCTGGATTTTGTAGCCCCACAAAAAATTACCAATGAGGAGGAACAAACAATATGTAAATAGCTTGTACTATCTTTAGCTGTTGAATCATTTCTAGTATTTTTCCCATACCAACATTTGTCTCTGTTTTAATGTTAGTGTCACAGTTCTGTAGGTGAAAGCACAGAGAGGTCGGAAAAGTCTGAACTGCTTTTCCACATAAGAATAATGTTTCAAATCAAACTTCAATAATGGAAAATGTTCAGAAAATTTTAGTCAGCATTTGGATCTGGATATTAAAGAGAAAGTACAGCAATTACCACAACACATACAAGTGTTGAAACACCAAACACGATAAGAAATGTGCTCAAATAAATCCAAAAATGCATCAAATACAAAATCAGTAATGACTAATAAACTCACCGGTGCTGATTTTGATGCTTCCACTCCCTGCTGATGGATTGAACATTTCTCTGTGAAATCATGCAAAACACATGTCTGTTAATGTTTGTACTTTAAACTTTTTGTACATTATTATTGCTGTACTTCTGAATTAAATTCATTTCTTCTAATCTTTTGTGTTCTCACTTGCATTCTAGTATCTGGTGTAATTTTCTGATTGAGCATAAACCAATGTTTGGGTACCACTTTTATTCTAAGTTTAATATTTGGTTTTGATTTATTGACAACATTAATACATTTATAAAATACAACAAAACAGACAGAATTATTAGTCCTAAACTTATTTCCATTGTTGTATTTGGTGTTATACAGTCACAATCTGAACGAACCTGAACATTACAATGTCTGACAAAAGAAATATTGGAATGTTTGTTCTGTATGTTTTGTATTTGTGTTCGGTTGTCTCATGTTTTGTTGATAAGCATTCACTGTACCACTATTACGGCAAGGATTTTTTTTTTGTCCTGGACTTTCATCTGAATCTCATTCACATTTATTTGTGACAGTCTCGCTACACTACAAGACATCTCCATATGGAAGTTATTATTGGAATCATTAAAATGATTTTCCTTGAAACAAATTGCGGAGAATTCGGTTTTTTGCCAATTCAAATGAACTTGCTTCAGAAATGTCCTACTATTGAGTGTCATTCCTTGTAATTATAGAGCAGTGGCCTGCCTTATTCTGGGTTGTTTCAAGATATATAGACTATTGTTTCTAGAAGTGTCCTGACAATGGTTGAAACGAATATGAGGCGACACTGCTTGTTAAGAGGTTGTTTTGCAGTCTCGTCAGCATGTTGAAAATGGGCTCTGACAGTACTGATGTGTAACCAAACAGTTCCTCTCATTAAATCTCGATGGAACCAGACATAAAGCTGATTCTGATGCATTAACTAAAAAATGTCATGTAATGTACATGTCCTTTGTAGGTTAGTGTTTGTGGAGCCGCTTCTTTTTTATGGTTAACCTGCCTCTTCAGGTTGTTTTGTGGTGAAGGAGGAGGGCTTCAGCTATGCGGTGTATGATTACCTCTCTCCCCTGCCACTCAAATCCACCGCAGCAAAAATATCCATCTTCACACATCATGTAATATTCTATGCTTTAAAACGCATGTTTGTAAAACAAGCAGAAATAAGTAATATGATAAATGTTTTTAGAATCGTGTGTTTTCTTCAATGAGTACAGCAACTGACTATACTATTGCTATACTGAGGCTGGTCAACACAAGTTGTTTTTGAATGGAAAACATGAATAGAAATCTTACCAATGTGCTTAGAATTACTCAATTGTTTCAATGAAAAGATTTTAGGAAATACATACAGGCAAAATGACTTATGCTTTATACTTTTTCAAAACTTTTTATCAGTGTGGCTCATTTGGTTGGTTGCCAAATCAAATAGCTGTCTTTCACTGGGAGAGGCAGTTTCCTCTTTGTTTCCTCTTTATTAATGAAACCTTTAGACAGATACTAATATTGATATTTGAGTATTAGTTTCCAAAAATAACAATAGCAATATACAGTATTGGCTTTTATTCATTTTAAACACAGTTTCGTTCATTTTTTGTGTGGTGTGAATAATAAAATTTCCTGATTCGTGTACATTCAAATCTATACAACAGGCACTGTTTATAACATAGTTAACTAGTTATTGAGCATACGAAGAACTGCAGTAAGATGGCTAAATTGGCGGAAAACCATAGTATGGTTCTTTGAATGTTTTATTCTGTATTTTTCAACCCACAGTTTATCTAAGAACCGTCGGCTCTCTAATCTGGCCCCTCCTCAGCCGCACCACCCCACTTTAATGTGACCATAAAAAGCTGGCAAGACCTGCTCTGGAAAATACACATGCTGCTGCACCATAACTCCTGCGTCAACATTCTGTCAGGATGCTTAGAGCCCAGTCAATCTCTTGAAGCTACTGTAAAATGTATTATGAAGTCTCCACATAGCAAAAGCTACATTTTTCTTTAACATAACCATCTAAGTGCTGCAGTGCACTATAACTTTAAAAGTGCTCTGTCACTGGAAATACTTTTAGTGGCATTCTGGATTCTTTCATATGCCATTACAGTTACATGATGAGGAGACACAAGGGTGGGAAGGTGGGGTGACAGAAGAAGTGATAGAGGAAAGGAGGACTGGAACTGTGTGTGGTGTGAGTCAGCCCAACTAAAGCGTCACTAAGTGACTGTACAAGTAAAACGACAAGGCTTCAGTTTCAACACTAAAACCCAGAGCTGGATTAACAAGCAGGTATTAACTACCAACCAACTACCCCAGGATCCTGGAGGTGAGCCGCGACTCACTGTATCTTTGTCAGATTTTAATTAATTTATTTAACTAATCCTGAATTAACAAAGTAACCCTGTCAACAAATGGATATGATGTCCCCAGGACATTATATGTATAAATATATACATGAAAATGAATTGTAAAATACATTTTTATTACATTGTCCTTCACATAGGTCAATTGCAAATTTAAGATATTTAATTTAAAGCATTGATAAAACCTTCCTAGACACTGAAAAAAATAGCACTAGTTACCTGTCATGATCTCTAACACTACATTTAATTATGAAATGATTGAAATTCTTTTTTTTGCATTGATATTATCTCTTCTATGTTGTAATTTTTTCAATAAGAAATTTGGAATACTTTAGTTAAATACCCATTTTAGTTTTACACATAGTTATGTCCCACACATCCTCTCTCTGAAAATTTTGAATAATTCATAAGTCACGTGACACAGATTCATCATCTGGATCTCTGAAAGACCAAAGTAATGTCTCTTGTTTCTATAATGAAATCTCGATGTACTGTCCTGCTAACAAAGCTCTTTCTTAGATGCTATTTTTTGTTTAAAAATTCAACTTTAGTAAATCACTACAGAATGTACCCAATGTCCTCATTCTAATGTGTAAACTGGGTGGCATGTATTTTATTTTCAAGTATTTACTGATGTTATACAAAAAAAAAAACTCCAGTCCTGTACATTCCTGTTACGCCATTATGAATATATTGCAATACTAACAGTAACAGGGTAGTGAGTGTTACTGTTACTGAAGTAACAGTAACACTACTCAAAAATAATGGCTGCAGAGTCATCAGGAGGGTGGTTGGGGTGGATGTCAGACACAACATGTATGATTGTCACACAGAGACCAGGTTCACATTCCATCCACTGTCTCATCTGTGGTTTAGGCAACAAAAGCGGTTTGAGGAAAGATGGTGGTTGTGGTTTGTGTAAAAACACAGGTTGCGTCTCGGTCACTGTCAACTTTTTCTGCATTAAACCAGACCAGGATCTTGTAATCTTGGCAAGTGCTGTTGTCAACGGTTTAATAATACTGGGGTCTGCAGAGTGGATGTTATTAACTCAGATATTCTGGTGGAAAACAAATGTGTCTGTCAACATTTTACTGAATGGTCACTATTAGCTGGGACTGTGATTCTGGAGAAACAGTGAGAATCACAATTTTTTTTGCTTCCAGAGTGAGATTACAATTCTCTCTCATAGTTTTTTATTCAGTATCTTTTGCACTCATTTACCTGATACGGGGAAGGCGGAACAAAATATAATCGTGCCTGATATAAAACAGGTCATCTTTGGCTAAATGGCAGGTGACCACCTGGTAGTGGTGATCTGCTAATTCCCTTGTATGATGGAAGTTTGACAGGTATGGTGATAAACTATGTCAGGTTCTATTGCTGCTGATCAACGTCAACTATTTGATGCATCAGTCGACCAAGTCATTACACTTTTTGGCTACCTCACTGTTACACACAGAGCACTGAGAACAACAGGTGACAGGCTGTAAACTTCTATACATCTGGTCTTAAAATGGCTGAAACCACAAAACTAACTGTGGGTTAGATGCTTGATGAAAACAGAACACAGCAGTGTGAATTTCTCTGATTCTCTGCTCCGTTGTCGGAGTGAGAGCTGTAGGCTAGTCTCAGAACGGACACAGCTGAAGCTGAAACTATTGGTGATATGACGAGTTAAAGTGGCAGGCGGTGTCAGAGAAGAGAACTGAGCTATGGCCAAGACACCAACTTTATATGCAGTCTTTCTCTTATATATATTTTGTTGCAGTAGCCCTGTGGGAAAATGATTGCTGCTGCAATAACCTATTATAAATCATGCAAAATACCCAGTTAGGCCTGAGATGGAAAAAGAGAAAATGGTAGGTGGGTTAATCTTTATCAGCGAGCACAGTAGGTGGTTCTTACCACCCATCAGCAGGGATTTTCTTCTGGATTCATTTTTTCCATTTTATTTGTCCTAACTCACCATTTGGCCTCACACACTGCCATTAGCTGTCACTCACCAACTCTCGCTGGGTTGTTGTGTCTCTGCTGCTCTGAATCACATGGTGTGACGGTTCATTGTCATTGCTTAAGGAGGGAAATAGGGTGTTGTTTTGTTGCAGCTGTTGTCCCTGATGAAAATCATTGGGATTTTGAATGAATCGCACAGATCTCTGGTGAATCACGGAATTTAATCGATTAATCATGAAAAGCCCTACTATCAGCGTATTTGTGACTTGCCAAATACATCGGTTAACAGTGTATACTCATTATGTTAATGAAATACATATGTAGTGCAACTGATTACAACTTATGTTATCGATATTAGATAGAGATGGTAAATGGACTGTACTTATGTAAGCTTTTCTAGTCTTTTCGACCCTCAAAGCGCTTCACACTACGAATCACATTCACCCATTCCACACATTCATACAGCACATGTTCTATACAAAGTCCTTTTACTACATTCACACCAGAGGCAATTTGGGGTTCCTTCTATCTTGCCAAAGGATACTTGACATGCAGACTGGAGGCCAGAATCGAACCACCGACCTTTTGCAGTTGGTGGCGACTGCTCTACCTCTGAGCCACAGCACGCCCCAACATGAAAATGTTTCCTAATCTACATCCGAGGGCTAACTAATTGAAAAATAAGTAAGCAGGTGAAGAATTTTAGCAAACATTCAGTACCAGCTTCTTCAACAGATTCGTCAACACTTTTAGCACTTGTCAATACTCAGTATACTCCTTTACTCCTGACTTACTTAATTACCATGGCCACTAGGTTCACTAACAATACAACAAACCCTAACTATGGATCACCAAAAACTGTAAAAATGACCTACAGGCTTTGTTTGTTTTTGTTGTGTTGTTTTACAGGAGGACAGTCTCTTAGTTCATGGCATCTTAACCAGTGAGTTACAGGGATGCATTAAATGGCTGTGACTACACAAATAGAGCATGGATACTACATTCCTAAACTTTCTATAAACTAAAAATTTCTTCGAATCTGCAGGTTCTTACAAGTAGTTTGGAAATGAAAAGTCCTGAAACATCTGCCTCTGATTGGTCAGCAGCACACTTTACATTCAGTGATGGATTCTGTACCGTTAAAACCATGTAACTGTTTTGTTGTTTATTTTAGCAGCAAAGGCTAATGTGTAGTGCTTTTAACAGGAAAAAAATTAGGAGCTAGAACTTGAATGATTAACTGATTATCAAGACTGTATAGTTTAAATTCAGTTCTGGATATGTTCAAAAATGTGGTTTTAACTCTCTAAACAAATGGCAATAATTCATGCAAAAGTTATATTTGTGTGCTTGCATTGTCAATGTTCCAAATTATCTTTTCCATTTCAGTAGCACACAGTATTTTAAGCGTAATTGTCTTAATTCCTCTACATACACATACTAAAACTCACAGACACAGCCTGGTTCCTTTGGCGTGCCTGAATGACAGTATGATGGGACTTAGTCTTTTTCTTTTCATTCTGTATTGCTGTGGAGAGACCTGGGAGTTGGCATGCAGTGAAGAGTGGAGGCTTGGCACCGTACACCATTGAGGAAATACTTGTTTTACTGCAAATTGCTCCTCTCTTTTCATTAAACAGAGGTGGGGTCAGCTTGTTTCTCCCCACCCCTCAGTAAGGTGTTACTTTTTAATCGCAACAGCCTGGAATTTCTGCAGCTGCTTGCAAAGCCCCTCTCTGACCTACGAGATCTGACTGTTGAAGCAAACATTGCCTCACTGCTGCTTCTCTGACTTGCTTTCACCTGCCATTGTTGGGAGGCCATAGAATTACCAATGGGGATGTGTTATCTTTTGGCTAAATGCATGTGTGTCAGTTTTAGATGTTTCTAGCATTCTTATATAATAAATAAAAATAGATGTGGTGTAAAGACAATAAAATGATGCACTGCTTCACGTGCCTATGAGCCCTAAAGGTTGGTAACTGGAGTTTGGGCAGGTCCTCAATGAGGGAACATAAAAGTACAAAATAAATAGAAATAAAAAATAAAAATAATGGTGATGAAAAGAACTTTGAAGGGAATCTTGAGAGTGGGTGAAATAAAGATGTGATTGATGTGAAACTATAATAGACCTTGGATTTCTTTTCACATGATCATTTTCTAAGACAGGTTCCTGTGTCCCTGGAAATATTGCTATGGGGAAAGTGGTGCAGACCATTGACCAATCAAGCTGCACTACACACTAACCTGATACAATATGATGTGGTTGGTAGTAATTGCCACAAAATGAATCAGCAGTGATAATTTTAGTAAATAAATACTGAAATTGAAACACTGAACTTTTATTGGTTCTGGATTCTCAATGTGAAATTAGCTGTTTGTTTTTCTTGTTTTGTATAATTTGCTGTTGGTGGCATTGTGGTTTGGGCAAATAAACAGTTTTACTATTTATTTCTAGAAAACCATCAATCAGGATCATGCTAATTGTGAAATTGAACTGAAATCAAATGAAGGAAGGAACTCAACCTCTAGCAGTTTCTAGTAATTCTAGTAATTCTACTAATAATAAATAACATATTTTTTGCTATGAAAAACACATTAATATGCAGAAAATTGTCATTCTTCTTTAGTGTCATCGGTGTTGTGTTCTCTCTAGAAAGACTGAATAGGAAACTACTATAACATGCAAACAGATCAGTCCCTGCCTGTAGAGGCTACAATTAACAACCCAGGACAGAAAATTCACAGATTCTTTAATGCATTGGCCTTCAGCCTCATTACATTCACTAGAATAATACATTTGGCATTTTTGAGCCAGTGTACAATAACAATCAAAGCTACAGTCAATGGCTGGAAGTTGCGGTGCCACCTGAGGCAGCTGCTCTGCACTAACAGTTAGTGTCATTGATGAACAAAGCATAGCTAGCAGATTAGATTGTACTATAAAGTCTGTTTTATGTGTCAAAGGTCTCTGAATTGTAGTGAGGAGGATCATTTGCTGGGTGTTTCTTGTATAATGAGCCCTTTGAGGCATCCACTTCGATAGTGGGCCTACAACCTATATACCTGGGTGGCTGCTCTGCACTCTTGTGTGTTCACATCCTTAGATAAGCTCAGTTTTCTGCATATTGCTCCGGCACAATATGGTAATATAGTTCTGTAATAATATTTTATATTGGTTTAAACTTCTAAACTGCTCATTACAATAACTCCAACATGACTTGAATACAGCATCAATCTGTCAAGCTGATGACATGTGACTCAACACGATCTTTGGCTTGTTGGTTCTGAGGTTTTACCAACTAAAACAGAAATATCCACATCATTTTCAAAGACTATCCATGTGTAGACAAATGAAATACAGTACACATAATATGGTTTACACCTTTCCAGCTCCTCAGCCCAAACCTTGATAGTTAACATATTTCACCAGTCACCCCTGACACTCTCAACCCGCAGTTATCTTGCATCCAGGCAACTTATTATTAAGAACAGTGTGGAGAATATTTAAAGAAACGGGTTAATGAATACCTGTCTGCAGAAGGATGGGAGAGTATAGAGGTGAATTTTGGAGAGTTCATTTGAAATCCAAGAAGGTTGAAATGTGAACTGGCACTGCATGTATATTTTGAGGTGGGGTGGACATAAATAAAAGTGACTAGCTGACAGAAACAGCTACACACACAGTTCTATCTGTTGTACCTCCTGTCATAGATTAATGTGTTTGTGCGGGTGTGTGTGTGCACAATGCATGCCATTACATTCCTATTGAAGCCTGAGGGGGCCTCTGTATCAGTGCTCTGCCATATACTCACATGTCAGATAGTGCAAACCCAGATGTGTGTCTGCAGCCAGCAGCCTGGTCTCAGTGACTCTGATGCTGGCTCCAGATTGAGAGAGATAATCTGGACCTGTCTAGTCAGTTGCAGTCAATAGGCCACAAAGATCAGGTGTAACATAAGTTAATTAACCTCTCTGTTAATCCTGCTCACTGAGGACTTTATTTTCCTTAATGCTGGCCTTCATGTAAGCATCTGGCCAAGATGCTGATATGGATAGAGGGAAATGTGAAAAAATTTGATAAACTTGAGAGGAAAATTGTCTTTGAAGAGATAGAAAAGCACATTCAGACATATTTAGGAGTGGCAGAGGCGGAGAAAAATTGGATTTAGACCCTATCAAAAGAACAAGGGAGGCTGAATTTGTAAATGTTTTGTTAATCATTTCCTTGACAACCTTCTTATGCAAGCTTCTTTAATATGGTTTGCATAATTGGACAACAGGGATTTTGTTTCTTATATTAGTACACTTCAACAGGACATTTGGGTAGCCTATAGACCCAGCACAACCTTGACGTCACAATTATGTCATAGTGGAGGCAAAACAAGAAGAAACTAGGCAAATGCAGATCTTCCCTGAGTAGTAGGCCACATAACTGGCAAAATATCATCTTGCTGTGTGGTTGGGTGTCATAATCAAAAGGAGTAATGGGTCTGGAGTCAATTTAGTCACACAAACATACTTGCAGGAGAGCAGCTGCTGCTGCTCTATAATCAACAGCAGAGCCACTGTCACCAGATTGTAGTGTTTTAAAAACTGTGGCCTGACTTTTTGAACATTTGGGGTTGATTTGTCTCTTTGATTTTGAATGTTTCTTTTGCTTGCAGCATTTATTAATGTAATGTGTTTTCAGCCTGTTTCCTCTGCTCCATGTGTGTGTGAGCGCAAGGGCAACACACAGGAGGAGAGGAGAGAAACATAACCATAAATGACAACAAAATGTGATAGAGTTTGACACTGAGCTAAAATGAAATGATTGCACATAAATTAGGGATGTAACACAAATAAAATATTTTGTTTTCTTAATTTTTAATCTTTAGTTTCTTGGGAGGGTGGGGGGTGACACTGGGGAAAACATTGTATTCATCTTAAAATAGACCTTCTCATGTTCAGCCAGACCATTTTTTCTTCTTGTACAATCTTGTACATGACCATTCAGGATATAGTTGTAGGTAGCAAAAGATTTATATGCCATCAGTTTCTCTTTAGTATAGATGCTTGGTTTCTCAATCAGAGGGGTGTAAATGTCTGGCCATTCCACTGGAGGTAATCCTGTCAGATCATCCATCCACTGAGTCAGCATGTGTCGGCCAATCTCGTCCCATTGGTTAATGTTGAATATTTCAAGTTACACTCACAGCTGTTAGCACTTACCAGTGGGACCAGACTGGCCGATCTGTACACACTAATTCAATGTACTCTCAATGGTGTTACAGGATTACCTCTGGTGGAATGGCCAGACATTTGCATTAAACTACTTCAACACACACCTGACACGCAACAGCCGTTTCCTTCATGTTTTGTCTCTGGCCATACACCTAGCTTGCTAGCAAAGTTAGGTAATACACCACAAAAGTTAGCTTTATGAAATCACCTACTCCTCATCGTCTCCCAATTTCTGATTAGGTGAGCATTACAGACCTTTAGCCACAATAGAAAATACATGCAACCTTCTAATATGAAGTGTGTGCTACACACATGAGCATTTTTGGTGATAACCTCAGTCCAAACAAACTTTCATCTTTTAGCATTTAACCAGAGTTGTCTTTTTGTTTTGACTATCAGCGGCAGCTGGTATGTGATAAAACTTCATTTTTGAGCCATTACCCCTTCGACTCTGGCACCCAACAACACAGTAAGATAATGTTTTTGCTTGGTAATGTGGTCTGCTACTATGTACGGAAGCATATTGCTGCCACACCCCGTCATAATATAAGTTATCACATTGTAACGTGAAACTTTTCTCATTGTAACAACATAAATATATTGTCATAATGGGACAAGTTTTATATATCTCATAATAATGTGAAAATACCTAGTTACAACAATAACATTTTCACGTAATAATGTAATAGTTTTTTCTGGTGTGGCAGCAATACGCTTCTGTAACTCTGAGGTGATCCATGTTGGCCTCCAGCTAATACTATGACACAACAATGACGTTCACCCTGAAAAGGTCTATAAAACCCCACACATTTTTTTAGTAAGTCATTGGCTCACTGTCTGAGTCTCTCAAAGTCCCCGACACAGTACAAAGGACCTGAGCTCAGTAGCCTCAGTTATAGCTGGTCAGAGATGATTTGGTGGGACTTTGGCTCTATTACCTTCTTGTACTTGCCAGTTTGAATTAATTTGAATATGATTTCCTGTGATGCACCCTGGAATTTTGATTGAAATAGTTCACTCCATTTGAATATGATGTAGCACTATTAACATCCTATTAACAGCTTATGCTGAGAATAAATATCTCTTTTCCACAGAAATATTTTGTATGAAACAAAAAATTAAGTAGCTATTGAGGTTATTCAAAAAAGCAACTTTCAGATAACGTAGACTGGTAGCTGTCACAGATCCCTGATAGTAGAACCTTTTATCATCATTTTATAATAATCCAGGCAGACATATGAAATGATCCTCCTAATTTTTTTTCCACTACATTCCTGTGACTTTACAAACAGAGCACAATACCCATCATTGTTGATTTTGCTGCTACAGTGTGAGTGCTGCTTCCACTATCAGAAAGAGATAATCAAGTGTTTCCTTTAAATGTCTTCAGTCAGGCAGAGGCAACGAGCTGGCACAGAGGAAGCTGGGAAATTCAAGTGGCGGTAGCAGTTCAGACCCTCTGATTCAGGAGGTCAGTAACGCCAGCCCCCATCTCTAATCACTATCTCCCCCTACACACAGACCTGCTATCTCAGATGCCACCACAGCATCATCAAGCAGCCCTCCCCTCACTCATTTGGCTGTGAGTGACAGGGCGACATCTACCTAACAATAGCTGCCGGTCATGTTTCCTGCTCTCATCTCACACCACTGCAGCCTGATGGAAAGACAATACCCTCTCTGGCTGATAGAGAAGTGTGAGGTGACACTCTACTGAGAGAGCTTCCCCATCACTAATCAAGAGAAGCCATAAAGTGGAGGCAGGGGCATAGTGTCAGGTTACAGGTCACTTACAAAGGTTCAGGAGTGACTTTCAACATCGTAGTGAATCAAGACAGTGCATTATTGCCATTATATCACTAGCACCAAAAAAGAGCACACAGTTAGAGACTAGCTGGTGATAGCATAGTGTAGCATTCAGCAGCTAAAGAGATTTCTCTCAGGTGTCAGGAGTCAGGAGGTGGTGAGACCAAAAACAGCTAAAAGAGAGGGAATTTAGATCACGAAGAATCCACATGAACTGCGTTGTTGGGCAACGCTTAGAGGAACAAGCATCGTTTGCCAATACATTCACTATACTACCAGTGATTTAATGGCTTTTGTATCTGTTAGTTTGTTTTGATGTTTTTTTTCCTTCTAGTGTGATCCAGTATGCAGCTTTAAAGGTACATATACATATACATATTCATTAATAATTAAATATCTCAAAATGTAATTTAAGGGGAGGATAACTATGAGAAATTAAGCTGTAAACAGAGCACACTGCAACAGTGAGCTGGGATTTGTATGTAAATGATTTGAATGACCCCCCCCCCATTAAAACTTTAAACCTACATTAATGATTGATACAACTGATCTCACACTAAAATTAAGAATATTTTACCACATACACAACTTGTAGCTAATGGGCAAAAAGTTGTGAAGCAGCTGGTGAGGTTAAAATCTTAACTGGTCCACTGTCATCAGTTAAAATGGAGGCTGGACTGGATGCAGGCTATGTTAGGGGAAACACACTCCTTTCTGGTCACTGTGTTATAGAATCAATTTTACAAGGAGATCAGTGAGAGTGAATTTGCATAATCCTTGGGAAGATTATGTAGTAGGTTCTGTAATCACCAGGCAGTGGGGGCAGTGAATCTGCTCAGGTGGATAATATGACATATCTGAAGTGATAACACACAGTAGCTCATGCTTGTTCTCATGCTTGCTCCACTCTCAGTGGATCGTGTTGTGCTGTATGTATCAGAACACCAGCACATATTAATGAGAAGGACTTTTCCTCTCCATGAGGGGTGGCAGACTAAGTTCCCATGTGTACTATTGGTAATTATTGTCCTTTCCTCCATCCCCTTAGTGAGAACTGTCCTGATAGTGTGGCAGCTTCATTTATCAACTCCACCAACTAACCATGACACATGAGGATTGTAAGCAGTAGATCTCACTTATGACTCAAAGTCCACACTAATGCAGACATTATAATTGCTGACATGAGCTGTGTCATTAGCCATACTCATCGGTAGACAAGAACATTAATATTGAACTATTGGGATGGTATTTATGTGATGACAAGTTTTAACATTCAGTGCCAATGTTTAAACAAGTATTTCTGGCAACTGTGGTATGGTTAGAGTTAGGCAACTAAAACACTTGGTTAGTGTCATTATGGTAAAGGGAAAAAAAGCAAGGGACGGCACAGTGTTTAGTACTGTTGCCTCACAGCAAGAAGGTTCTGGATTCATCGAGGACATTTCTTTTTCTTTTTTTTTAATAGTATTTTTGGGCTTTTATGCCTTTATTTATAGGACAGCGACAGAGACAGGAAACAGGGAGAGAGAGTAGGGGAATGACATGCAGCAAAAGTCCAGCCAGATTGGGGGTCGAACTGGGGTCCGCCTGCTCAGGCCACTAGGGCCCACATGGTACACGCCCTAACCATTCAGCTATGGGGGTGCCCCCGCATTGAGGACTTTTCTGTGTGGAGTTTGTATGTTCTCCCTGTGCCTGTGTGGGTTCTCTCTGCATACTCACAGTCTAAAGACATGCAGGTTAGGTTGATTGGTGACTCTAAATTGAACTGAATTGAATGTGAGTGTGAATGGTTGTTTCCGTTGTCTCCGTATGTCAGCCCTGCAATAGACTGGCAATCTGTCCAGGGTGTACCCCTCATCTCGCCCAATATCGGGATTGGCTCCTGCCCCCCACGACCCTTGAGGTTAAGCAGTATAGATGGATGGATAAAAAGGCAAATATTGATTGCAGGTGTGTGATGGAACATATACTCCAGACCCCCTCATGAAACTCAACCTAGCCACTCAATCCACCACCCCACCCTCCACAAGCTCACATCCCAACTCACTAAAAGACAGTCTTCTTGTATTAAATTGGCACTGAGGTGAGGTGTGAAATAATCCAATGCAGGAGCAGGATACTGGGCTTTTAGAAAAGTATGTTGCTTGTATATATTCCACCCATGTATTTAGGGCCTCACAAGAGACAGATCAAAAGAAGGGCAGAGATGTCCTGGTCAAAAACATTGCATCCTCCCAGAGTCTTCCTGACTAGTGAGCAGCCACATCTCTCTACACTGGTTAAAAATTCTCAGTTTTTAAGCCTGAGTCCTGATGATATTACTGTGGTTATTTTAACAGATGTCAGATGTAGGGGTAGATTCCAATGGAAGTACAATATTTCAGCCAGAAGAAAACAGGCACTCCAACTACAATATGTTACAGCCTCAATGCAAGTTCTGCCCTGTTTTAGTCCAGGTTTTAGGATAATTCTCCAAAGTTTTCCGGCCCAACCCCAGTACAGTGGAGCTGAATGGAATTTCCATGGACCTCAATGAAATGGGCTTTTTCTTAATATTTCTACAGTTAATTCTGTGGATTATCCACCTATCTCCCCCCGTTTGACACTAACAGTGGGAAGAAGTTTCTGTTGATTTTTTATAAATGCTTTTTCCAAGGCATTGAGCACTGTACATTAAAATCATTTGTATTAAAGATGGAGTCAGAAATCTCAGAGACAAATATCTGTAAAAACTATCTGTGAGGAGAGATGCCACCAGAGCTGAGTGAGAAAAACATCCAAAATATGCTGTAAATGGCAGACAATTAATAGGTTTTTCTCATTACTTCAGTTTATGATTTACAAAACAATGCTGCATGAATGAATGAATGAATGAATGAGATAGAGCCTGTGACAGTTGGTAACCCTCAAGTCATTCATTTCTTGTTGAAAGGGTACAAGTTAGTGAGTCAGACTCTGCATTGCATTGTGTGTTTGGAAAGAAAACTTGCAGAACTTTGGGCATTGATGACTCCAGTTTGAGAACTGCTGTGCTAAATGAAGTAAGGGTGGAAATTAGATGTGACAGATGCTGAGTAATTAGCCCTAGGTGTTAATGGGAGCCTGTGGTCAATTATCTGCTCTGTCTGTCAAATGGAATTTTATCTCAGATGGTCAAGTGGACAGTCAAGCTCTTTGGACATGTTGGAACATGCAAGTTTTTCAAGAGTAATAAACAGGTTAAGAATACAGGACCTTGTATTAGCTGAGAGCTCACAGTGAGTGCCATGAACTGCTAATGATACGTATGACCACATTTCATTAAGTTTGTACACAAGTGTGTTGACATGAGCCTGAGACAACTGTCACAATATCCAATGAATGTGTAACCTGACTTTATACAACAATGAGCTGAAAGGCAGTCTTGGGGTTGGGAAAGCAGGCTGCAGGGTCTCTGCTTGTACAGGTGACATTACTCCACAGCATTTTTTCACTTCACACTAAGAGGGCTGTTTTTTCACAGAGGACTCAAGTCCCTCTAAGTGCACACCAATAGGAGCACTGAGTTACGAAAACTCAAGGGGGTGTGTTGCTTCACATACCAGCGAGAAAATGCAGTACAATCCAGCAGAGGTGAAACAATTTGTTGATTCACTGATTAGTTGATAGGCAGAAAAATAATTGAAAAATTAATTTAAGTAATTTTTCATCTAAAAATGCCTCTAAATAGTGGCTGTTTTGCTGTTTAGAGAAAACAAGCAGATTGATGAAATCATCTTAGGTATTACTACATTTAATAGATTGAAAGATTAGTCGAGTCGATGAATCAAGGCAGTAATCAGTAAAATAATTGTTAGGTGAAATATTTGTTCATTGCTGCCCTTCAATCCAAGAAGGCTGGTTTGAATAACTTAAAAATTTACCAGGAATATGTAGCATGTGTTGGCTATGTGTTGCCAGATCATGCTAATTTATGTTGTGGCTAAATTTGACCACCGTTTTCTTTTGCTGGAGCCCTCTGTGTTGGAACTCCTGTTGTGTCAACACAGTGGTCTCATAAAATGAACTAAGGGGCTGGATTTTTTGCTAATGTGTGGCCTTATCTAGCTTATCTTTGTAGCGATGTGGGTCTGAGTGCTGGCAATTTTGTCTTCTGGACTGTACACACCTACAACCTCGCCACATGTGGAGGATGTCTGCATCCACGGCTAAATCTAAACAGGTTAATAACAACAGCTGTGTTGTATCATTGGCTATGTCTATGTTTTAAGTGCATAATTATGGAAAAAATTTGAGACGATAGAAAATTGTTGCCATCCTCACACAGCCCCCCATTCATGAGTAGGCTACACACACACAGTTACTCTGCTGAGTTTCAGCCTGCCAAACCTGTGTTCATCTCCTCCTGCTCTCTGTGATCACCCTGTGTTTTAATATAGCTGAATTCAACATGTAGTGGTTAAATATTTTCTATGCGTCCGAGCTGGCAACAGCAGCGGCTGGAGGAACGATGTTTTCAGGTTGTCTGTTGCTCTGATTCTTGTGAATGCAGTACTTCAGTAAGTAAGTCATTTCTTCAAATTTGGCACAAACATTCCTCTGGACTCAAGGATATACTGACTAGAATTTGGTGATCAAAGTTTCAAAGGTCTAGGTCAATGTGACCTGACAAAACATGCTTTAGGCCTTGACCCAAGAATTCATACGCTAGTTATGATAGCTTTTCACACAAATTATGACCATATTTCCTGCTACTTGACTGGTTGGTGGAGACATACAACCACAAGGCAGTAATTGTAGTCTGTTTCTGTTGTCAGACAACTGAATAAGGTTGAAATAGCGATTTAATCATGGTCCATACACACTACATGTTTATCATCAGCATTATCATCCGTCAGCAAATGTTTTCATTAAGATGGTCTAAGTGTCGAGGATCCTGGAAATATCTTGAAAACAGTACAAAGTGTAGTTAAATGACCCAGATTTATTTTTGAGAAGTGTTTTGAATGTGATAATAATAAACCAGATGCACAAACTGCAGTAGACAGCCCTATGCATGTACATCAGTTTATTCTTTTGTTTATGGAGAGGTCCCAGAGGAATTCCACAGCTTGTTGGCACATGGAAATTGCTCGCATGGTTCTTTGTCCAGGCTTGCTACAAACACCTTAATATACACACTGACTGACTGGAAAGACAGGGATGAAAAGTGAAGATGTTATGTGATGAATATCATAAAACACATTTACCATGTCATTTTAATTGTGACAAAGAGCAATTCAGCCAGAAACACGTTCTTTGTTCACAGGGTCAGGGAAGCAATCAGTAAATTCAAGCTTAAGTGTAGCTGAAATCAATACAAACCAGATTTTGTTCCTAATGAGCCCAAGGATCCCTCGGTGCAAAAAAGGAAACAGTTGTACTTCCTGTCTTTGTTTCCTTTTGTTGAGATTGCTTGAGAAAACACATTGTACAAACAGAGGAAGGCTAGCAGTGCTACAAGAGAAGCTTTAATTTATGGTGAGGTTGAAGAGGGGCATGGGGAAATAAGTTGGTGACTTTGATTCACCCACAGCTGGGACAGTCATGGTCCTTATTACTAATGTCTGAAACGAATCCAGGTTCATGGCTTCTGAAAAGATTTGACACAAGCAGCTATTGTTCATGGCATTTCTGAAAGACAGCCAGCACATATGACACTATCTCATTTTCTCCAGGATGAGACCTAATGATGTTAAAGAGAAGTCTTGATGGATTTGTTTGTCTTACCAATTTTATCTTCAGTCCCATCCAGGCTCCTGACAAATGTCTCAGCATAGTAAGAAAAGGACATGGAAAGATTATTCAGCATTGCTCACATGGGAATGAAAAATCAATATTGACCTTGTTGGAAAAAAGCCAGGGGAGACCTATATTATTTGTGAGGGAGTCAGCAGTAGGAAGCAGTGCTGTTTTGTTTGTCAAGCAGACCCCATGTGATTGTGTAAGGAAGGATGTCAGTGGGCAGAGGCCTTCTTCAGGGCACCATCTCTTACTCATACTACTATTATATATATCAAATGAGTAGTTGGGGGGGGTGTCTCTTTCCCTATGCCGGCACTCAGACAGCCTGCCAGCTGTTGTCAATCAAACAGCAACACAGACATGCCTCTTCAGCTCACTTAGATATTTCCCAAAGCACCTTTTTTTCCTTTTAATTAATGATTAATAAATAGACTTGCTGTATATGAAAAATGCCTGGAGATAACTTGTGTTATGATTTGGCATTATAAAACTGTCTTAGTACTGAAGCAGTTTACATTTTTGGTGCATTTTTAAAATGTATAATTTATCAACGCATAACAAAAAAAGAAAACATTCACTAATAAACACATTAATAAGCAATGAAAATAATTATTAGTTGGATTCATCTAATATCAAGATACTCATTTCTTGAGATTTCCAGACCTCAATGCAAATTTCTTCTTCTTACACAATAAGTCAAAGTGACATTGTAAGATGAGCATATTGACAACTCATTGTTGAGAGAAGAGTTGATCTTCATTGTTTCTAATATGACACAAACAGACTGAAATTAACACAGTGGGTGTGTGCAGTCACTTTAAGAATGTGGCCCGGCCATGTAATGTGATCCTCTTTAATCAGCCTGTATGCCTAAATCTAACATAAGTTTAGTGACCATTTGTATCTGTTTGGCATAAGCACTATTTGAAGGCCTTTGACCTAGTTGCTCATCAGAATGCTACTTAGTGCTCCTACATACCTAAGTTACTCAGAGATCACAGAGAGGTTCAACATCAGATTAAAACAACAGATTAGCAATTGAGCACATGAGGCTGTGGTGAACATGGACTGTTTGCTACTCAACATTTTTAAATTTAACAAAAATCTCCTAAGCTGCAGAAGGATTTACCTCCCTCCTACCCCTCATGAAAAACTTGAATTCATAGTAGAAGTAATAAACATGAAGCTTAGATCTTGTTGTTGTCCATATGGTTATTATCACCTTATGGCAGCTTATCAGCTTGCCGTTCTAATCCCACATCCCATTTCAGTGGTGCCAAAACCCCATAGGTTTGCTTCATAGAGTGACATAAGCACATGGTACTCCATGTGGACAACTTCTTTATGCACTGAAATTCTAATGTTTATATTTACAGGCATTACTTTATAGTCATAGTTTGCAACACTGATGATTTATTTTTATACCTGCTGCCTTGTATGATTTTACAAAAAACATCTACAACTTTGTATTTGTAAGATTAATCAATTAGCTGAGCTGTTATTTCTCTTAGTGTGCACTAAATGTAATATTGACAGTATATTCTGCAAATCAACAAGGATGATGCCCAGAGTTTGATAATGCATTATTTTACTGTTTCTATATAATAACTTCCCAGACGTTTGCTGGAGAGAATTGTAATTTGGTATTAATTACAGGGGTAAGAGACTTTAGAGCTCAGTTTGTATGCTCCCAATCAATTGAATGATTACCACCATACAACCATGACATGTACAATAAAAAAATAAAAACTAGTAAAGGTTACATTTTCTGTCAAAAATACAGATGTGTTCACTGCTTAAAATGTGCAACAGAAACAACTGAAATAGTTTAAATGGTGAAAGAGGTTGAGATGGAAGTTTAAATGGAAGGCCTGAAAGAAAGTTTCATCTTAATACACTGAATGAAGTTGATGTGCCACTGAAATGTGAGTGCTGAGGCAAAGTGCCAAAATGAGTTTTATCACTGAAGAAATTATAAACTGAGTTAAAAGTGTCAACATATAAGAGGATAAAGTTTTCAATAATATATCATAATGAATGAATACTTGGATTTTAATGGAGCTTTCATCAAAGGAATTGTCAACACCTCCTCATCAACCTAACACAACTAACTAAACGCAAATAACTTTGTGCTTTATATTATATTTTAACTAAAAACTTGCACAGAACTATTAGGAAATTATGGACCTGTAATTTAAGAAGTGAATCCCCTCATTAAGCTAAGTACAGTCCAAAGGAATAACTGTCCACTATTATTCCTCTGTTTCCCATGCAGCTGTGAGCACCATCTCTATTTCTGTTGTGAGTTGCATTGCAGGACAATGTGTCCATAACACTCCATAGTCAATTAGTTCTAGTCTCCATGTTGGCATTTGTAAGCATATTCATTTTATGTATAATGTACTTAAAATATGGTATGATATATAGCATGCAGCTGGGACACAGTGTGGAAATATTTTCTGGTCGACTGATCCATATTATCATACGTACTATCATTTGTGAGACATGGTCTCATCCAGAATGTTGTGTCTTCATTTCCCTTTGCGGAGCCGTGCAGTCGTTCTTCTGCTGGTGAGATTTTAATTGGATTACCATAACCTAATTCAGCTAATAGATGGATGCAAATCAGACCATAAATCAAGTGACACAAAACATAAAAGAGCTACATGGCAGGAAATCACTTGGCAGAGCCATTATTTTTTTCCCTGCATTACAAAAAAAGATATTCATGCATTACATGTTGGGCAGGCCAGGTATTGATGAAAACATTCTGACTTCATGTAGTTTATAGAGGAGCTGAGTATAGAATTCAAGGAAGCATGGAATACTAAATATGAGAGAGAAGGAAAGTGGATGCGGATAAGTGGCTTGGGGGATGGGGTGAGCTAACTGGGTGAGGTGGGGGGAGGAATGGTAAATTTATGGCCCAAAGTGCCACATCATCACACAGAGCTGGTATTTCCTGCCAGGACTCCAGGCAGCCCAGGCCACACATACACACACAAACACACATCCTTTTTACAACAGAAGCTACGGAGAACCTTAATATATAAAAGTATCTAAGTCATGTTTTTTGAATAGGGGTGACAAACTATTTTTGCATTGCCAAGCAAAATGCAAGCTGATAGCACAGTGTTCTCTAATAATTTCCCAGAAAATATGGAAACATACCACTAGAGGGAAGTGAGAAAATATGTTTGTTGAAATTTGGGACTAAACTTTAAAGAATGAACACAATTTTTAAGAAAATGGCAAAACCATCACAGAAGCAATAAGCCTACACTTCCTCAAAAAAGCTTTTGTAGCTGCTGATGTACAGGAAACTGAAATAGCGACACTGAAGCCACACATGCTAAACCTGAGGCTATTTCAGCATTTGTATATTATCACAAGTAATGTGTCAGTGT
Organism: Lates japonicus; assembly: GCA_033238685.1. Lineage (NCBI taxonomy): Eukaryota > Metazoa > Chordata > Actinopteri > Centropomidae > Lates > Lates japonicus. Next base: position 5,794 of record BRZM01002797.1, on the reverse strand, counting down.
AATGTGTGTACCCGCTGGTAAACAGTTCAACCCCACCTCTGTTACTGTTGGTAAGATGTGCTGATAAATGAACAATTGGGGGTTTTCTGTTTTGCATGTGTTAGCAAAAGCCACAATGCAACATGTAAGTAACATGTAAATAATGAAGTTCTTGAAACTTGAAACTTGATTTGACAACATTTGAAGGTGTGTTATATTTGTTAGATTATGTGGTAAAAGAACAGTTCCTTTTAAAAGAACACCATATATACATATAGTTGGACTAAGAGCTGCCATTTTGAAAAGTAATTAGAAGAACTACTGCAATAAGGTTAGACTTAAGTAGCTCTGATAGTTGCACAGGAGCGCACAGACACTGTGGTGCTGCGTTCTGGCAGATAGTTTCCTGGGAAAAGGGAAGAATTCCTGGGAAATGCCAGGATCATAATTCTTAGTATTAACAGCTAATAGATGAGTAGCACAAATACACACAAGCAGTCTCTGTGGGCCTCCCTCCTCTCTTGATCCATGTCTCTCACACATTTTTTTGCATGTGCATTTATGTTATACAATGCAAATATGCTCTAAGCTGGATTCCTGGCTGACTGTCTTCAGTAATAACTGTTGATATGAGCTTAAACCATTCATAAAATAGTTGTGCTCACCTTTTTTTGAAAGAAATTTGTCAAAAAAGTTTCCCCTAGTTTGCTTTCTGTCACTTGCTTCTCTTCTTACCCTAATTTTACTTTCCTTTGCCTCCAGCTCCAGCATCAGCAGTAACTCAGCTGGACTACCTGAGTTTAGAGTAGTGTGGGGCGGTCATGCCGCCTATTTTGTGCTTTTGTAAATGGTGTGAGGGGCTCTAAAGAGCCTCCACTTTTTTCTTTTCTTTCTTTTTTTTTTTTTGGATACAGTGAAATAAGATTTTTTTATCCCACATTTTCGTTACACAGTCAACTGGAGCTTTGTTTGTTTTTGTCATTTTGCATAAAAAGATAAATTCCATTAATTTTGTGTTTCTGTCAGAATAGTGCACGGTCTAACAATACGTATATAGGAAGATTAATTTAGGGAAAAGTTAACAACCACAGTGCCATAAATGTTAAATTAAATGCTACCCACTGTCATGAATCTTTGATGGAATCAGCTCAGAACACCTTTACTGAGCCCACTGGTAGTGCTCAGAATGACTGCCCTATAAAAACAAGGGTATCGTGTGAATGGCAGCCATTTGGGGTTAGCTTGTCAGGCCCTATAAAAGGCCAGTACACACAGGGATGAGCTGTTGATTCGGCAAAGCTCCCCCTCTCTAGGTTAATGAGAGACGCACACACACACACACACACAACAGCCACACAGTCTGCATCTTCCTGCTGCAGGAAGGAGGAGAGAGAGAGACTTTACTTTGCCCTGAGCTAACCCTGTGTGTTTGCTAATACTGACAAGAGGCTTTTTGTGTTTTGTGTGTGTGATTGTATGTGTGTGTGTGTGTGTGTGTGTGTGTATTGCTTTCATCTTCTGCAGGTCAAATTACAGTACATACCAGTTGACAGTAGGTGTATATCCACCAGATAGAGTTGAGTTGAAAGAGTTGTGAGAAGTAGTTGTCCAAAACCCATCAAAAATGTGTAGTATAGTAAGATGCTCAAAAATGATTAAAAATGTCAGAAACATAGAAAGGTGTCAAAATGGTCAAAAATCTCAGAAGTATGAAGGTGTCAAAAATGGTCAAAAAGTAATGCGGTGTAGTGAGGTGTCAAAAATGGTCCAAAAATGTCAAAGAGTATGAAGATTGATAAAAATGGTCCAAAAATGTCAGGAGTATGGTAAGATGTCAAAAATGATTAAAAAATGTGATATGGTAAGATGTCAAAAATGGTCCAAAATGTCAAAGTATGAAGATTATTCAATGGATGAAAATGTCATAGTATAGAAAGGTCAAAACCCATCAAAATGTCAAAAGTATAGTAAGGTGTGTCAAAAATAATTAAAAGTAAATAAAACATAGAAAGGTGTATCAAACCCATCAAAAATCTCAAAATATAGTAAGGTGTCAAAATGAATTAAAAATGTCATAGTATAGTGAAAAGGGGTTAGGATGAAACTATTCAATATTAAGTTGAACAGAGATGAATTTTAAGGGGGCTACAGCATCAGGAGCAGAGGAAAGCATTATCTAATGACCAGGTGATAACCGTTTCCACCTTAATCCTAAAACCAAGGATACTGGATTCCAAGCTTTGTCCAAATGACTTGCCAAGCTGGCCAAAAGTGATGAAGTTTATCAGACGATCATTGATTCTGGAAAGTTACAGATGATGGGCAACTACAGATACCTGTTAGCTGATATCAGAAAGGTGTGGGAGTGGGAGTTTCAGGTGCAATCGGCACGTCCAGCTTGTGGTTCAGGCAGATCAAATCTCCTCTTAGTCATGTTGGCAGGCTGCTGACTCCGTGTCTTGGGCCTGAAGAGCAAATGTTGAAATACAAATTAGTCAAAACAGGTTCAAGGTTTTTTATCATCCGTGGAAAAGTTAGATAATGTTTCCAGATTGACATCTGAACTGCTTTATCACTATTCAGAATCAGAATCAGAATAGACTTTATTGCCAAGTAAGTTTGCACATACAAAGGGTATCTTGGTGCTAAGGACAGTTATAAAGAAAAGTATGAAACAAAAACGAACTATATTTACAGAACATAAATATATAATTAAAAAGTAAAGTGTAAAGTATAAAGTGTAAAGTGTAGAGTGCAAAAATGTTAGAAGGTGGCAGTGATTGTCCGGATGTGCGTTAATGTAACGTGTAGTGGGGGGGTGGGGGGATTACAGTCTGTGACGGTCTGTGTGTGTGTGTGTGTGTTTGGGGGGGGGGGGGCTAGATCTTGTTGAGGAGCCCAGTTGCAGACGTGAAGAAACTGTTCTTATGGCGTGAGGTCTTGGTTTTGATGGACCGCAACCTCCTGCCGGAAGGGAGTGTCCTGAAGAGTTTGTGACCAGGGTGAGAGGGATCGGCCATGATCTTTCCTGCCCGCCTCAGGGTCCTGGAGGTGTACAGGTCCTGGAGAGAAGGCAGGTTACAGCCGATCACCTTCTCAGCAGACCGGATGACACGCTGCAGTCTGCCTCTGTCCCTGGAAGTAGCAGCAGTGTACCAGATGGTGATGGAGGAGGTGAAGATGGACTCAATGATGGAGGTGTAGAAGTGCACCATCATTGTCCTTGGCAGGTTGAACTTCTTCAGCTGCTGCAGGAAGTACATCCTCTGCTGGGCCTTCTTGATCGGGAGCTGATGTTTAGCTCCCACTTGAGGTCCTGGGTGATGATGGTCCCCAGGAAACAGAAGGACTCTACAGTTCTGACTGGGGAGTCACACAGGATGATGGGGGAGGGTGAAGCTGTGTTCTTCCTGAAGTCAACAACTATCTCCACTGTCTTCACAGCGTTGAGCTCCAGGTTGTTTTCACTGCACCACATAACCAGCTGATCAATCTCCCTCCTGTAGGCAGACTCATCCCCACCAGAGATGAGCCCAATGAGGGTGGTGTCGTCTGCAAACTTCAGGAGTTTGACAGACTGGTGACTGGAGGTGCAGCTGTTGGTGTACAGGGAGAAGAGTAGAGGAGAGAGAACACAGCCTTGAGGGGAACCAGTGCTGATGGTCTGAGAGTCAGAAATGTGTTTTCCCAGCCTCACATGCTGCCTCCTGTCTGACAGGAAGTCTGTGATCCACCTGCAGATGGAGTCAGGCACGCTCAGCTGGGAGAGCTTGTCCTGTAGCAGTGCTGGAATCATGGTGTTAAAGGCGGAGCTGAAGTCCACAAACAGGATCCTGGCGTAGGTTCCTGGGGAGTCCAGGTGCTGCAGGATGAAGTGGAGGGCCATGTTGACTGCATCGTCTACAGACCTGTTGGCTCTGTAGGCGAACTGCAGGGGGTCCAGGAGTGGGTCGGTGATAGATTTGAGGTGGGACAGCACAAGGCGCTCAAATGACTTCATTACCACAGAGGTCAGGGCGACGGGTCTGTAGTCATTAAGTCCTGTGATCCTTTTTTGGGGACAGGTATGACAGTGGAGGCCTTGAAGCAGGCTGGTACATGGCATAAAGATGTCTGTGAACACTGGAGACAGCTGATCGGCACAGTGCTTCAGGGTGGATGGAGAGACAGAGTCTGGCCCAGCTGCCTTGCGGGGGGTCTGTCTCTTGAAGAGTTATTTAGCAAGATTAGCCATGGACAGGTTGTCTTGTGGAAATCAAGAAAAATAAAGGGCCAATTATTAATTGTTAATGATGGCAATACTTTATCGAATATGAGTGCTTTCCCTGCAGCATCTGGCTCAAATTGGAAGGAGAGTGTACAAGTTCTTTTCCGTTTCTATTCAAGCTGTCTGTTAACCTTGAGACCTTCTCTGGAATTCAGCCCACAGTATAATGTTTGTGTTTCAAGGATGTCCACACCAGGTAGCTCAGGAGAAAACTGTAAAATATGGTGACAAATTGGTACCACTTGACAAATCAAATTGGTTTTGATAGCCATCACTGCTGTCAACATTATCACTAGTAAATAAAAAAAATTAAGCAAATACACCCAAATCAGGGGTCCAGTAGTTTCATCAGAATCAGATGTATCTGAGTTGTCTCCTTCTGCCAGGTTTGATCGCTCTCAAAGAACCCAAACATGCTACTATCCTGCCTACCAAGCAATAAAACATTCTGAGAACAATCCAATGTACGAAATTTGAACAACAGTTTAAACAGGAGCAGTTTCTCTGTTCAGCTCCCGGGGTTTTAAATCCCGACCCTGCCGTGACGCAGGTGACACCGTCCGTTGAGCTCGCCATGGTGTTTGAATTTCGTCTGACGTCACGTTTTTATTGGAGTACGGATGCGCATGATGCATTTAAAGTGCATGGAGGGTTGGAAAAACCGAAACTTTCCTCAGCAGAGCCAGCGACAAGTCCGGAGTGAATTTAGAAAGAATTTGAAATTTAATTTTAGTCTTTGTCCCATTCAGAAAAAAATGTAGTTGGTTTATAGTATAATTAGAATGTCTAAAAATAATAACGGGGTCACAAATATTTATCTTAAAGTACTACACACTAACATACTGTAGCTCTGTGTTCTTCCTGGGGGGGGGGGGGGGGTAAAAACGCACAGCTCATAAATATTCATTGTTGTTGTTTTTCAGTCTTGTTAATTCACTGTGAATTAAACCTGTGAGAAACAAAACGAAACAAAACAACAGTCGTGGAGACGCAGCAGCTCATTAACACACTACAAACACCCTGTGTGTGTGTTTCATGTTGTGTGTATCTGTGTGTCTTTCATTTGGACAAATTGCTGCTGTTTGTTCTCAGTAATGAGTTTTATCAGTCTGTTTCTTTATTGTTTTGTGCTTTGAAACTATAATTTCCCTCAGTCTATTTCCCTGTAACAGACGTGTGTCTGTCAGAGTGAGGACAGCAGGAATAATGAGGACATTAGATTATCAATAAATAATGTTTGACACAATGTGAGAAAAATATACAGCAGACCAAACCTTTACTTTTGTTTTCACAAGCAAATAAAATAAGAGATGGATTCATAAAACACAAGGACAATAAAATAATATGAAATTAAATTAAAACGTCAAATTAAAAGATTTAGTCTCATATTTAATTACAGTTTGGTATCATTCAATAAACATTAATCTGACTCCAACATTAAATAACATTTAATTTCCTTAATTATGGTCAGAGGTCCGGTGTGAGCTGCAGGTTACAGCTGAGTGTTTACAGCCGAGTCTTCATGAAGTTATCATCAGAGCTGCAGGA
>BRZM01002793.1:25153-48021 GCA_033238685.1 Lates japonicus | reverse complement strand
ACACCTGTGCCTTTCCTGCAATAACAAGGCAAAGTGTGTGATGTGAAAAAGGTCCGTGGAATATATATGTTTTTTTTTTCACATTTTGGTGCCACTTCTACTAAAGCAGAGAATGTGCAGTAGTTCCTCTGTCATTGTTCAGAGGGAGTGTATTTCACAAACGTGCTCAGTCAGATTCAAAAAGCTGGTCAGAGTCCGTCTTTCAGTCACCATTACCCAAGCTGTCCCTATCTTAAACTGAAGTACTCGGTAAGTGACACTGGGTGTCGCTCCAGAGCGTCTAATATCGCTCCAGCGCCTTTATTCCGCCTCTATCACCCCCCCCACCCACCCCCCTCCTGCCTTGCACTGTGTGTGCGTGCGTGTTGTGTGTCGGATAGAAAGTCAGCCTGGTTTCCAGCTGAGTGCTTGCTCTCTCACAGTGTGTGTGTGTGTTGTCATTATTATCCACTCTGCTCCCAGCTCAGAATGGCCAGATTCACTCAGACTGAAACAAGAAGGCAGCACCATCCACAGCAGCCCCAGCCCGCTCACTCCAGCCTGGTTTTCACCGGACCGGGGGCATCACCGACCCAACAACCACTACTACTTATCCCACATCAGCACCAGTACCCTCAGATCACATTTCCGAAACCCATGAACGGGTCAGAACCCATTTCAATTCATCCGGAGAGCGGCAACATGAAAGACCAAGATGCCATTAAGCTGTTTATCGGGCAGATACCGCGGAACTTGGAGGAAAAAGACCTGAAACCCCTGTTTGAACAGTTTGGGAAAATCCACGAACTGACAGTTCTCAAGGACCGATACACCGGCATGCACAAAGGTAACGTGTCGCCCCTCAAATGGCTGCGAGGCCCATATATAGCTTAATAATTGTTTATTATTACCTGCACCCTTTGAACACATAGTGTTAAAATATGGATATTCATCACTTTTTTAAAAACGTGTTATCAGGCTTTATCCAGAAAGGACACCCGTCTACTACTGTTTCAAAACAATCATCAGCATCATCATGTGCATCATACATATAATCATCTAACATTCATGAGGTTTGGCATTTTGACCCAGCTCTGATGCTTTTGTTTATTATTAGAAGTTCTTGCGTGTTAAGGCGGATGAATATTTTTTCCATCTTTATAATGCCACTTTTTTTTTTTTTTTTTGATCACGCGGGCGATCAAAACGGAAGAAATACCAATATCACGAGTCCACTCAGTGTCACGAATGAAAGGCTGACAAACTGTGTTGTTCTTGTTCTGTATTTTATCGCAATTGAAGAGTATTTTTCTTAACACGCTTCTAAGTGGGGCAGAGGCGCTCGGAAAAGGATGCATTTTTAAACAGCCCCCCCCCCCCCCGCGCGCCGCCAGTCCCATCTTTCGCGGAGGGACGGCATCATTTATTCATCCATATGCTTTCTTTAACATCTCCCCATGTGCGAATGGAGCTGGGGCTGTGCGCAAACCCTCCCCCCGACCCCGACCCTCCCTCCCCCTGTACGACGAAATCAGTTCAGCACCGTACAGTGTCTCAAAAAAGAAGAAAAAAATGAAAAAAAAGGGGGGGGGGGGGGGGGGGGGCAAGAGCTGTCACAAGATGACGGACGTCGCCACGGAGGAGAGTGTGGGCAGTGATGCTGCGCTGCTGCTGCTTTCTGCTGAAATGGAAGACTGAGGGAGGCAGAGGGTGTAAATCCACTCCGCTCACTACATACAGTGACAACTTCCACCTTCCATAATGAAGTTGGTTATCAGCGGATATACGGGGTAGAGATCACTGCCTGTGCCTGCCTGGGTGGGATAACCATTTCGCAATACGTGGCCCCCGTCACAGTCGATCCACGCAGTGTAGACGTCATCATCATCATCATCATCATCATCACCGTCATCCATCACTTGCAACCAACTTTAATTTTGTTAATTATGTTTTATTTGTAGTTGTACCTTGTCAGATTAGGCAAAAAGCATCCTGAGGTTTTAGGGGCTGGACGTTGGTTGAAATTATTGGTTTCATTAATAATCATAATTCTAAAATATTGGGCCAGTGCGCTGTTGATATTGTGCGCAACACCATATCCATGATTCAACTGGGAAAAAAAAGGTCCAAACGAGAGTTGCAGAGTTTTATTTATTTGCATAACATTTATGGCTCAAAGTGTGATTCTACAACTGACCCCACAGACCAGACACATAACCAGGACTGTCATTTTGTCACAGTGCTGCTCTCTCTGAATGCCATTTTGGATTCTTCATCTCGCCCTCCTGCAGAGCAGATGCTGAGATGTGAAGGATTTTAGCGCAGGAGATAAGCTTTTTATTGCAGTGACATTTAGGAAAGACAAATAGCAATCTGTGGCAGTAATGTAAATACCATTTGCAAACATTGCAAACAATGTCATGTCTTCTGTGACATATAGAACCACCATCAGAAGGTATGACATTTGTTACCATTACACACATCTGTAATAAAGCCCATAAGCCAAGTCCTTGCCAAATGACAGAGGACACAGTAATTCAACAAACAAATAAATAAACTACATAAGATAATAATAAATGGGATTTAAGTGACATAAATTTGTAAAACAAAATGAACAAATGTATTTTTATATGGTTTTTATTTTTTCTGCGCATGCCCATGCTGAAATTAGCAGCAGATCAAAAATATTTCCTATGTCTGGTCTGTCATCACATTTGGATCTCAAAATGTTGGAGTTAATGAAGGTTTCACACACCAGAAATGACTAGCATTAGATTATGCCACATATTTCATGAAGCCACATGTCTGGATGGCAGCCGCTCCTGATTCTATGGTTGATAGTGTCAGCTTGTAGAAGGGGGAACGGTTTTTCAGTATAGCACTCATCTGGCATTCACCGGTGTGTGTTTGCGTGTGCATGTGTGTGCATACATATAGTAAAATGTCATTGCCCTGTGTTGCATAATGATTGCAGTATTTAGCTCTTGAGTGATGGTCGCCTCATCACGGTGTCAGGGAAAAGACAGTTTAAGCTCTTAGGCGTATAGAGATACAATAGAGCTTTGATAGATCTGTATACAATATGATATAAATTATGTAGTTTATTATTAGTAGTAATTTAGCATATACATTTGTAAAGATTTTTTTTTTTACTGTTTTCTTGATATTATAATGATAATTATCATTGGTTTAATAGATCAGTCTTGCCCTGCTGTTAAAGTAAAAGAACTAAAAAAATATTTTTTATGAAATCTGTGATTGAGATTTACTGTTTGTATTCAGTCAGTCATCTCCTCATTTCCATTTCAGTTGGAAATGCAAAACTCAAATTCAAAGAGGACTTGTAACAGAGTGAAAAAAGTGCGTAAAATAGAGGAAAAATATACCCTTCTGTGAACTTTTATATCAATTATATGTCAGTCCTAAGTTTTGTTACCACTTATCCAGTTTGATAAAATACCAAAAAATCCAAATCATTAGCTTGTTTAATGCAGGTAGATGAGATAATCTCTCTGAAGTAAGTAGATTTTTTTTTTTAATGTGAATTTTGAATGTACACCTCAAAGTGAATTTCTACCCTTATTCATTAACTTAAAAACAACTAATTAATTTGAGATAAATCTCTGAAATGAAATGACTTAGAATGTAATGAATTGGCCAACCAATTAACTATACAATCAAAACCCTGATAAGGTCAATGATCCTTGAGGAGGTTATTTTAAAGTTAATTGTGTTGTTTAAGCAGAAAGATTTTGCGAATATGGATCCTGATGGAAATAGTGGAACAGCACCTCAAAGAGGTACATGCATTTGATGTTACATTATTAATATAGATATAAGACATGGCTACATATTGACAATACATATATACCCGCTATTATCATATCACAAGTCTAGTGCATCTGTAGTCATTCCACTTATTCTGTCATTTAGATTTTCATTTCATCCACATTGTGCTTTGTGTGTTTATTATTTCCTCTTTTCTTATGCAACTATTTTTTTTTCTCTCCAACCGCACTTGGTAATCCATGAGGGAAAACATGGAATTAGTTTGTAAAGCGTGATAATAATGCATGGCCATAATAACTTGACTCAAGAGGATTAGCAAATGTGCATTGTCTGAAGCAGCAGTCTCTTGGGTGATCAGCTGGTTGCCTCCCTAAACAGTGGCTGCCTCCGCCAATTAAAAATTCAGTCTAGTCTGCCTCTTCAAATGATTAATTCTGCCCACGCTGTCGATGGCCTGCCAATTATTGTCGCCCAATTGGTATTAATAGGTAGAGGATTTCCTGATGTTGAATTTATCACAGACTGTGAAAACTTCTCCCTTTGGCTCTAATTAGCTTTCACTTATAGCACATGCAGAACACATGTTTCTGAACATGCATGTATGCAGAACTAAGGCTGATCTTAAGTCTTAAGTTTTTAGATTCCATTGAAAAACTGGACGTGCCCTCAAAGTGTCACTGAATTTTCAGTGTAGATTTTTTTTGTTGAATTACTCTATTTGTCGACACAGATTATATCTTGTGAGTTTGGTTGAGATTGACTAATCTTCCCTCATGCAGTTAAGTAACACACAGTCAAAGGAGAGATATAGAGAAGGAGGAAAAGATTCTTTTTTTTTCTGAAGGAGTGATTCAGCAAAGCAAAAAGACAGACAGACAGACAGACAAAACAATCCCTACGCTGCTCCAATCTGCCGGCAAAAGGAAGCCCAGTATCAATATTAAGCTAGTGTCGGGTATCATTGTGTTAATGCATTTATAAATGGACCAGAGATATTGCCGTAGACCTCAGCCAAGCAGAAGCACATTAAATCACAGAATAATCTAATGAAATATTTATTCAAGTTTTTATTTTTTTTTTCTCTCTTTCTGAGTCAGTCTGATGGATAGCATTCCTCTGTGGGTTGTCCTCCCAATAAAAAGGAGAGAAGGAAAGAAATATGAATAGTTGGAGCGAAGCATATGCATCAAACCAAAATGACACATTATTAATGTGAGACTGAAGCTGTCCTATATATAATTATACCTGAAAGACATTAGCATTGATTAAAGTAAGCTCTGGCTTGCTGAAACCTCTCTCTCCTCTTTTATATGATGGAAGTGTGAGCACATCTACACGTCTCCATATTGTGGGCTCCTTATGGGAAGTGTCAAAGATCACGGCACTGCTGTAGGACAGCATCCCCCCTGAGGAAACAGATGGTATAAATTCACTTACAGACCATAAACAGAGCTGTAGAAGTGACATGGATAGTGTGTACATAAACACACTGATATTATTAATTTAACAGACAACAGTGTAGCATAGGCCTTTTAGCAGTTTGACCACTGTGTGGTTGCTAATGAAATTAAACAGTTTTGTAAAGGTTGTAAGACGAAATAAATTCAGTTTACCTGTGAATGTTAACACAGAGTCGCAGGGAAAAACAACTCTCAGTCTCCTCGCAGTTTTGTGCAGTGATTCGATTTAACAAATCTAGAATAAATTCTTCTGTCAGGGCTAGTGAGCGAAGGCCACCGAGCCAAGCTAATGCAGTAACAACACTCGCTTCGCAATCTTTAAACGTCTGTAAATATTGTAATAAGCAACAGGGCTTTCCTCATAAAAGATGCAGCAGCTCAACTGGTACTGACAGGCGCTATGGGCCTTGACTTCAGGATGAGGAGCGCTGCCTTTCCCTCCTCTTTCTCTTCTCCTCTTTTCTGTTGGTTTTCCAAGGAGATTGCCAATCTCAGATGCTGACAAGGCCGCGCTCTGCTGGAGGTTAGTGCGGTTAGTGTCCACACACACCAAAACTCACCTGGCTTTTTATTCCGACTCCGCTTCTTTCCCCTTAATCCCGGCCCGAGAGAGCCATTCAGATGGGTTGATTCCCTGCACCAATGCAACATTCATTATGGCTTGCAGTATATTTTGCTTTCAGTATATTGGAAGTGCCTTTACTCCCTGACCTTTGTGGAATATCTTTGCTGTTAATGGGTGTCTGGACATGGGAAGACATACTGTGAGGTTTCAGGGAAAACACAGACCAACTTTATCACAAGACACTAGTTTAGGAAACCATATAGTACCTGTATATTTCATTTCAATTTGATTGTGGGCTTTGTGAACAGTGTCACATTTAGAGGCATGATGTTAATGGCATGTTTGTTTGCGTGTAAAGACCAATTCACTGATAATACTTTCTTCATTTGGTGTTTCTCTGTGTTTCATAGATTTTGTTAATGCAAATGTTTTGATAATGTTGTTGTTATATATTAATATCAGTAAATATAGCCCAAAATGTCACACTGGTTAAAAAAAACATTTAAAAATGAAGAAAAAATGTTGATGTATTGATTTTTAGGAGGCTCTGTAGTTTCAATAAATATTAGACACAGTATTGATAGTTGATACAATAACAAAGGAAGTAAATTTGAATTCATTAGGAAATTGTTAGGGTGCTTTTTCTGCCTATGCTAAAGGTATCTTCAAATTCTAAAGAGAGGATGCTTGGTTGAATTATTTTTGGTGTGTTGCAGGTCACATTTCTCTTGTAAAGGTAGAGTTGGTAGAAGTGTACCACCTTCTTATTCATGCTCAAAGGTCACAGCTATTTCCTTAGTCTAAATAGAGAGATAGAAGCCTATCTATTTTGTATGGGTAGCTTAGCAGAGAGTGCCATTGCCTACAGAGCAGAGTGTACTCTTATGGGGGGGGGTTATAAAGGCACAGAGGGGGGAAAAAAAGGAGGGGGGGAGGGAGGGAGGAGGGGGTTGGTGGTTTCTGTTAGAATAGCATGAGCTCTTTAATGTTGTGTTTGAGCCTGACTGGGCACAGATTCATTTTAGAAGGAAAATGAAATAACAAGGGAGAGGGGAGAGAGGAGATTTTAATGCAATGTTTTGTGATAATCCCTCTCCATTTTGGAATGGTTCAGGAGAACTCATGCGATAAAGCCTTGTACAAGCCTGGAAAATAATAAGTTATTTGTCTTGCCTTATAGTACTGTGCCCTTGGAGGGCTTGCTAACCCCCATGTTTTGGCCAAAAAACAATCACAGATTAGTCAAGCTGTCACATCTCTCTGATTGCCAAATGGTTGAGCCCTTGATGCTGGTGTGAATGAACAATGCATAAATGTCGAACATGTATCTCTGCCTGCGAGTGCACGTGAACACAAAGCCGAGTGGGGCTATGACTTAGCACTGTTACTCGATGCCTCTCTTGTCACACAGCCCAATGTGACAGAGAGGAATTGGACAGGGGAGGATGGCACATGTATGCAGCGGGGCCCACAAGGCAAATGACAGACAAACACACGGGCACAGAACAATGGATGTACAGACAGATGGATATGTGGAGGGGAAAAGATGAAGTGTTTGTCAGAGATGCAGAAACAAATGGTTGCTTTTATCCCAAGGCAGTGGGAGAATAGAGTGATGGCTCAGCTTTGGGACATGGAGGATCCCTCTGACAGGTTGAGAGCTGTTTGGGCACAGAGAGGGGGGCACGGCGGATGGAGGGTGGAGGATGATAAGCAGAGGCCAAGTTTGGCAGATGTATAAAATAATCACCTAAAAGCTGTTTTCACAAGAAAATCTCTCCGTAAAACACTAGAAATGGTTATTCCAATATTACTGATGGCGCTGCTACTGTAAATACTGCTCCTTCTACCACTGGTCTTAGAGGTGATTTACTGTTATTGTAAACTACAGATACAGTTAAACTGATCTTATTTGTTGAGACAACTAAATAAAAGATGCTAAAAATGTCATTTTTTGACAGCATGACTATTTCTTCACATTACCTCCCTAAATGGCAATTATGACAATGCTAAACAGTACAATCAACATTAAGACCTTTTTCTTGCAGACACTGAGCGACCCCCATCTTGTGATGAAGACATATTTTAGATTGGAAAATGTCTACGAATGCTCAGGTCCGTGAGGGATGTGTGAAGATACATGCTGCTCAGCACGGTTATAAATAGAAATTCTGTGGTATTTCCGAAAATAGGTTAAGCTGCCATCGCTGCACTGCTGGCATGACATCACTGATTGCCTGCCAGCAACCCCCCCACCCCCCCCTCCATCTCTACCCCCCCGAAAGACTGCTCTCATACTGTGCTCAAACGGAGGGAGTGAATGAGGCAGAGACAGAGGGAGCATCTGTGGGCGACTGTAGGGCCATGCCCCCCCCCCCCCCCCAAAATCTCCTCCTCTCCTCTCCCCTCCCCTCTCACACACCCCCAGTCCCTTCCATCACGCAGCCATCTCTCCCCTCGCTCCTTCCATCTATCTTTCCCGCTGAAGAGGCAACGCTGTAGCTAACAGTCTCTGTGCTTTATTGCCAGAGACACAAACTGGTCAGGGGCTTTGTACTGGAGATGTATCGCGTCCACATTTTTTTTTTTTTTTCCGTGTGTGATACAAGCAAATTCCAAGCCAAATAGTGCAGAGGAGACAGATGAAAGATGGAATTTGTGTTTCTTTTTTGATGATCAAATGTTAATTTGGTTGAATGAGCAGAGCATGTGGACTTTATGTGAGTTCCAACATGGCACCCAATCTGTGGTTCACTATTCAGTGGTAGATCTGGCTTAATTAAAAAAGACTACTCAAATTAATTAATGGCTGATGGGTTTTCATATCATTTCGTCTGCTCTTTGGATACATTTCAGACTATTGTCCTCTTCATTCTTTTGATCTATCTATCTATCTATCTGTCTATCTAGCTCTTAGTCAATTCTCAGTTGGTCATTAGCAGAACAGTATTTCTGGAATCCTCTAGGCTGAATGTGGTTACTAGGAAATATACGTCAATGCAATTAACACCCTGGTGCCTGCTTGTTAGTCAGACCATTAGTGTTAATTATTACTCCTCTACAGCTCAGTGGTGACATGAGATAAATAAATAAAGAAAAAAAGCTGGGACAAGGACGCAAAGTCGTATTTTTTTGGCATGCAGGGTGTAATTGAAAATATGTGTTTGAAGCACAGCACATTATGTTCCGTTCAGTGCATACATTGAATGGAGAGAGCAACTATGAGAAGCCGAGAACTCATTACAAGTTTGTTTATAAAGACGCGTACAATTAGCGTTTCCTCTCAAGGTGACCTGTGTAATAGCAGTGTAATGAAGAAGAATGCGAGTGTGTGAGTGTAGCCAGGTAGTGTTTTTTTTCCTCCACCTCACATGTCTTTCTTCCTTATTCCTCTTTCAATCGCTTCATCCAAGCAACCTCTGTGCCTTTGAAGCGCTGTCTTTAAAGGTATCTTTCAATTTGTAAAATCAAAGTGACTGAAAACCTGATCCGTCTCTCAGTCCACAGTCAGTTTGCAGCTGCCAGTCATCTATGATTGTGGCTTTGCTATGATCAGGTGATCTGTCTCAAAGGTTTAAATGCCTTTCACTTTTCAAAAGAGGGCGAGCATTGTTAGGAATATTGCATCAAATATGCCAATCATGTGCATGATGAAGACTTCATCGGTGGAAACAAAGTGTACTGTGCTGTACTATACAGCACTAGGAAGTGGTTGTGAGCCAAGTGAAAGTAATTATATTATTTCCTTTTGCCTGGGCTTGTTTGTTTTTCTAAGAGGTTGTTGCAGTACACGAAGAGGAGGAGATGCAGTTTTCTGACTTTCGGGGGGGGGGCTGAGAGAAACTTTTATTGATTTCTGAGTAAATCCCCTGGCCCGAGCAGACTTTGGCTGGAGGAGGGAGGGACGACGAGGCCGGAGAGACGGGACTTGGCAGGTAAACTCCCGTCACCCTCCCCAAAGTAACACAACAGGAGGCAGTAAGTGTGAACCTACACATTATTTACAGCTCTGTGAAACTCCATCCATTAACAGTGTCAATTAGCTTGCTCATCAGGGATGCAGGCCACTAGATGTATTTATAGATCAGGCCCTGGCTTTAATAGCAGAAGAGGGATGAAGTACCCAGATAGTCTACAAAAGCCAAGGCTGACTTTTAAAGGCTGCAGCACAGTGGAAGATGCCAAAGTGCCGTATCCCAAGTGTTGTCCAGAGCCACATGCTGAAAGAGCTCTGGCCAACTTGGGAATGGGCGGACGGTTTGCAGTCTATCACGTCACCTCCCAAAACTGCGCCTACTGCCAAACAGCAATATTTTAGGAACTTTATCTGGAACTAGTTGGAACTGTATTACTGTTTGCAGTCTTCTTTATGCTGCTATGCCTACAGTATATAGTCATAAGTATATATGTCAGCTTTTGAGAGAAATACTCTATAGTTGGATTATATATGAAGCACCACTTGTGCCCTGAGAGAACTGTTTAACCTCAGTGCCACGGCAGATAGAGCAAGAAGTTGTCAAAGTCTGTCTCTGCATTGTTATGATGAAAACTGCCTAGTGATGCAAGAAACATGTACAAAAGCCTCGAGAAAGATTTGTGCTGTTCTGGAAGTGCTCTGTTGTAAACCTTGCCACGCCACACAATGTACGTGCATGTATATGTTCTGTAAAATGCACACTCATCACACACGCACACAGGCGTCCTCTGGGATGTGCAGCCCTATAAAGATCTATTTGACTGCTGCTTAAGAGGCTGGTGGCAGTCTATGTGATATGTAACAAATCAATGGCTGGGGTCTCTCCTACTCAGGGGTCAGGAGGGACCTGAGGAGGATCCGGGACTATTTGTACACCTCTGCAGTGGACACTGATGCTCCTCAGCGCCCTGCGAATGTTCATCCTCCCCCAGCCATTGCTCAAGGTGAAGATGATGATGGGAGGGGGACAGTGAAAGGAGAAGTGGGGGAGGATTTGGAGAGCAGCAGAGAAGAAGCGATGGAGTGATTGATGAAGGAGTGATGGAAGAGTGCAACCAGCTTCAGGATCAGGAGATTGTAACTGAGCACAGTCGTTGGCTCACTGTAAGGTGGCTGTCTGACTTAATTAAGGTTTACAGGTTACGCTAGGCTACTGCTTATATTACAGCGCTCATTACAAGCCCATTAGGCCTGGAGTGAAAGCCTTGTCAGAACAAGCCAGGTGAGAGCATTTGGAGAGTCCTGCCAACTCCATGCTCCAGCTCTTCTTCTTTATTATCATCTCTATGTCACTCCCTCAATCCTTCACTCCTTCTCCTGAACATTGGCATGATTCAGGCGGGTGTGAACAGATGGGGTGTCTTTTTTTCAAGGTGAGGTGATTGCGGGTTAAGCTTCTCAGGACCAGACTGATTACCCCTCACGGTCCAATCTAGCCACTGGCCTCCACCTCCCTGGCTGGCAATGATTCAGGTCATAATCACATTCAACATCCAGTGTGATGTGTTCAGCTTCGACCCCTCTGAAGGCTATCAGTTCCCCGAATTTACATAGCAGTAAATAAATGGCCAAGTAATCTGCCCACAGTGATAGCCATTTTCAAAGAATTACCCAAATGATGTGTGTGAGGAGCAGGCGGGAACTGGGTGCAGGACTGGCTCGGGGTTTCTACCTTCACCACTTTCTGTAGTACCACGGTGAGCAAGTTCACTTTTCATTACACTGGGGCAGCTTGGCTCCTCTTGGGGCAAAGGAGATGGAGAAAAGGGGGCAAGAATTATGAAGGTGAAAGAGGTTGTGGTTTAAACTAGCCAGGTCTCTAGGGTGCGAACCATTTTTACGTTCTGCAGTACACAATTTGTAGTCTGCCAATGAAGAGGTAGGGGCGATTCACTGACTCCTAGGGCGACGTCACTGCTTCAGCAGTCAGTAAGCCATAATGTGACACAAATTAATCTCTTCTTGGACCTGCTTGGATATATCAATTTCATTACCTGCTGAGGAGTTAGGTTGTTGTGAAATGTCAAAGAAAATTTCCTGTCCCAGTTAAAGCGTGGCCCAGTATGCTTGGTCACCTGCAGAGTCTGGCCCATACATGGGCCATACCCCCACATCTGGGGTATTCTGGCTGTTATCCTTCAGTGTTGACTGACAGCCAGGAAAGATTTTGTGTGTGTGCCAGGAATTGGTCAGATGTGGGCAGCATCGACAGTCATGGTGTATGGGCTGGACATATATGCATATATATATATATATATATATATATATATATATATATATATATATATATATATATATAGAAACCAGAATAAACACAAAATATAATGGTCCAAAGTATTCACTAGAACACTTTTGCTATGTCTGCATGCTGGACACCCACGACAAAACCAACAAACAACAAACAACAAAACAAACAAACAAAAAATTACCAATTTCGAGGTTAAATTTTAGGTTATAGGACTTTGCAGAGACCATTTACAATTTCCAAGCAAGTACTTAAATTTATTAGCACTAGGTTGGAAAATGGAAGCTATTCCAGTGAAGTTTCTAATACAGCAATTAAATCCTTCACGGTATTTTATGATTGTGATAACATTTATCACCTCAGTGATGTTGAAATTAATTTATTAGATTACCCGAAGGAGTAGCTTCTTACACACTATCTGTTATTTTAAGTTATTTATTTTTTCTTTTTCCGGTGTAAAATGTACTTGTTCAGTAACAAGTAATTTAGCTCGGCAATAATGTAACCATAACACTCTTGCCAATAAAGCTAATTTGAATTTGAATTATCAGGTGTGACGGCGTGTGAGGTTATAGGTGCCACACTGTGGAGTTGGGACCTGTTTGACGACCATCACACCTGCAACAGAACGATAAAAAGCAAGCCGCATATAATGGTGCATGAAAAACTGTGAGTATCACCACTTTCTGAAAAACAAGACAAGACTCTAAATTGTCAGAGGCTCATGTGCTAAAGGAACTGTTCACCAAAATACATCCTGTAGCTCTTTGAAGTCGGTAGTCATGACGAGAAATCAATAAATTTATTATGCGCCATAAGCGGTGGCGTTAAAAGTGACGTAAACTAGAATTGGGATTTGGCTAAAAGTAGCATTGGCTAGCAGAGCGGTAACTACCGGTTTTTGGAGTTGATGCAGTATTCTCTTGTTCATATGCAACTTCAGTCTGTGTGTGTGTCCGCGTGTGTGCGTGCCTCATTTTCTCAGTGTTGAACTGTTACCTCTGGTACCTGGTAAAAGAAAGAAAGTTTTGTCAGACGTGCTTTACGTGATATAGTGTCGTTGTGTCCTGTAGCCCCGATAGTACATATACAAATTTGAGCTGGTTTCAAGTGTGAATGCACTAGAGTGGGTGACTAAAAGTACAATCAAAGATGTCAGTTTGCATTCAAAAGTCACCTTGATTTTCTAATGCTGATGGACGTTATTGTCCCTGAGCATTGTACAAAATTGAGGAGCTGCTCACAGCTGCCAGAAAAAGCAAATTGTGTGTCAGTAGGGATACTGCCAGGAGGCACCTCAAGAAAACAAAAATTAAGTATTAAATCTTTGGAAAAACATTTTACTTTGCCTTTATGAAATTTAAATTGGCAGTGGAGAAGTGATGTCTGTGGACACAAGTCTGTCATTTCCTGTTAGTACAAGCAGTGTTTTATTTTTTATGCACCAACTACAGAGGTGTATGCAGCATATTGCATAGTACTTACTACACTGTCTTTTAGTATGTAATATGGGTTGTGCCTCAAACAAATTGTGGAGCATGGTAAGAGAGGACCAGGATCGTGTGTGACACATGGATTTTCTTAACAGGATCTGTAACTTTTTACACACATACCAGCTAGAACAGATCAACAGTTTTAGTAATGAGACCCTGGACCATGAGTGAATGTAAATGGCTGCTGTCACCGCAGCTATACAGTATCTTCCACCACTTACTCAATCCCGTTGCTCTCTGTCTCACTCCTCTATTTCTCTCTCTTCCATGTAAGACTGAAGACTGTTTAATTACATGCCAATTCAACACAGTGGAGATGGAAGGAGACCGGCGTTATTTCCTGAAGTACACACACTCTTGCTTAAAATATCGGTAAAATAGGAGATGAGTGGGTGGAGTTGGCATCAGTGAAGAAAAAAAAGCTGGGGAGAAGAAGCCCGAAGGGGCAGAGAGGAAGCAGGAATTTCTTCTCTTTGGAGCTGAAATCAATGTGTGAGACAAAGGCTGTTTGGGGTTTCTATCCAGATGATGCAGGATCATCTCTCCCGCAATCAGGAAGCTTCCCCACTGCTGCTGTCAGCAGGCTCCGATTACAGTGGCTTTTTGTTGTGTTTCAAACAATTTCATCATACCCCCCCCCTTCCCGTTTTTGCACTTGGTATGCAATGCAGCAGTGGCAATTTGTCGTGTTTTGGATTCCAATTATGGAGTTATTAGCTTTTACGCCTGTAATACAAAATTCTTATTAAGCCATACATTAAAACACAGAATCACATTTAAATGGGTTCATGTTTCTCTTTTGTTTACCAGTGTTGTAGTTGTTATTAATTTATTCTCAATGCCTATACGTACACACATTAACAAATAAATACGTGTTGTGATTGTAATGCAAATACTGCTTCTTATTCAGAGATAGGGGCCAACATTTGTCAAGTAAACCAACAACAACAAACCCAGAGAAGTGAAAGGAGAAAAACAACCACCAAAATGGAGCCATTCCACTCCTAATACCCTCACCCATTTGAAACAAACAAACAAACAAACCAAAAACAACAATGACATTTCCACAGTCTTGGTATTTCTTCACAAGCTAGCGCAGAAAGGAATTAGACAACAAGTGATTGAGTGATTTGCTTAGTGGCCATTGAAATCATTAGGTTAGGGATGCTGGGACAAAGAGAGGCTATGAGGGGGCTGCATGACACCAGTGTTACAGTCCAGCCACCACCTCCAAAGTCGCGACCTGGACAGACTCCATCACTGTCTGTCTTTCTTTATGAAAAGAGTGGCAGGATGACCACTGACTGTCCCAAACAGAGGAAGCTTCGCCCAGAGCAGAGCAGATGTGATTTTAACGAGTAATCAAATACTTGTATGTAAATGTATGGAAGCACATGTGCAGACACTTTAGAGCTTAAGGAGCAGTGGGCAGAAGTAGGTTACAGGTCAATCCTGTGGATCCCAATGAGTAACATGGCATTGGCAAATCTTTCTGATGCAGTCAGGGTTACAGTGGAGACATACGCAAAATGCAAAGGTTATTGAAATAGCAATAAAGGACACATGTGCACAGGCACATGACAAAAATGGATGGTGCATGTTTCGGTGGGTATAGTGATCTTGCATGCAACAAGGAAAGCAGTTGGAATATTGTCCGTTGTAAAGACACTTAATATATCACCACCACTGAACCATTTTGGCTGTTGAAATAGGATCCAAAATGCAGTGACTGCTATTAAACCATCTTCAGAGTGGCAGAAATATGATGCATGGTAACCCATATGAACCTCATTAATAGAACACAAGCAAATCTATTTATTCAGACAGTCGAAATGATTGCCTCAGTACTCCATCTGGACCTCCGACTCTTGTCCTCCTGCCTTCTCTTCTCTTCTCTTCTCTTCTCTTCTTCTCTTTCTCTTCTCTTCTCTTCTCTGTATGCAGTGAATTTGACAGATGTGTGTGTGTATGCATGGAGGCATACTTGTATGTTGCAGTTAAGCACTCACCCTGGAGACTTTTAACACTACGTTCTGTCCTCCCTTATTCTCTGTCATTATCTCCTCCTTCCTCCATCCCTACACTGAGTCACCCTCCTTCTCCCTTTTCTACCCCACACCCCCAGTACTCTCCTGCAGTCCCTGCTCCTTTTGTTTTCGTTCTGTCACAACCATTCAGGATGAGCGTTGGCCAGGCTGCTAGGAGCTTACTGGACAGAGACATATTGCTGGAGGATGGGGAGGCTAAAACGAGCCTGGCAATTCATCCAAAGAAATTCTCTGCTCATCTCTTTTTTTTATTTGTGGTTTTGTTTTGTTTTCTCTCCCTGTGCCACCAAGACTGTCACATGTAGCCTGGTGTATTACCTGTTCAAGTGTTAACTTGTCTGTTTTTCCAAGAAGGAGTTTTTACATTTTCAGCAACTAATGAGGCCCTCTATACAGATCTGGTTCCTTAATTTTAGATTGCTCAGTAGTTGTCAACTGCTTTCATTATTTCATTACTGTCCTATTATATTCCTCTTTGATATTTCTCTTAAGAATTGCTACATGATTTTGTAATGTTTTTAAATGTTTTTAATTTTACAGGTTGTGCATTCCTCACCTACTAAGCGGTAAATACATCAAAAGCCAGAATGCCCTCCATGAACAGAAAGCTTTACCAAGGGTAAGTGCCTGTCTCTCTCTCTCTCTCTCTCTCTCTCTTCCTCTGTCTGTCTGTCTCTCTTCTCACTGTCTCTCTTTTCTCTCTATGGTGGTCAGCCATGCCATCTGCAATATTTGCCAGCCCGGCATTATCCTTGTATAGTCAGAGATGAAAAACACTTTGACTTAATTCAATCAATAGCTCAGCCTTTTTGAAGGCCGGTTCAACTTTTCCATGTGTCTGGTCTCTGAGGGGATGTGTAGCGATGATCAAGACCCACTCTGCCTCATACTTTTGAAGCAATAGAGAATGACAGTTTTGAGATAAGCTCTGCATTTGTGGAAAGTTGATGTCAACAGAAATATAGAGCAGGTTTAAATTCATTAATTTGATAAAGAAAATCACTCTGCTTGCTTTAATTTGTGTTTTATTGAGGTAGTACTCACCTTATAAATTTGTTGTTTAGTGTTAAATGCATTTGTATATGTACCTCTGTGCATAGCTTCTAACGAGTCCTAATGGTGACAAGACAATGACAGAGGAAACAGGAGGAAGTGAGTAGAAGTGGCTCCCCACAGAGGCAGCCAGGTTAACATGGGTAGAAGGATGAAAGCCTGCAGGAAACATCAGGTAAAAAGATGAACTTACTGACCAACCTCACCTGCTTCCTCTGATATAAGACAAAGAGATTGAGAAAACCCTTCCCATATTTCAGATTATTGCACAAATACAACCACTACCAACTCCAAACATTTGTCTGGTGGTTTTCTTGAAAAACAAGTTGTTTACCGTTTATCCGGCAAATTATGAGGCTGGAGGCGTTATTCTCTCTTTCCTCTGCATTTGAATAATAAGATGGAAGAAAAAGTTATTTCACATAATGCCAGGATGTGTTCATGAGAGGTTAGAAATATGTTGCAACAATGTGTTAAAAAGGAGGATTTGGTTTCTGTTTTTGTCCAGGTCTGTAGCTTTCTAGTAAGTTTCTCTCTTGTGTGTCATAGTCGCTTTATCATGCCCCCACCCTTGCCAGCCTGGCAAAGGAGTCCTGAGGTTGATCCACCACTGGGGTTAAATAGTTGATGGTTGAATGTATAAATTAGGGGTATGAGTGCAGACATAGATACTAACGGGATCTGATGCTCTTGCCACCATTCCCCTGCTTTTTCTTAGTGTGCTCTGAGAGAAGAGCAGATCTTCAAACCACTTACTTGGAGCTCTGACAGGGTTAAATATTGCTCAGATGAAATACCATAAACAGCATCCTTAATGTTAACAAAAAAAAAAAAATGTAATGATTGTACAGCTGTGATATGAGTATGAACAAACACAGCCTTGCATGTTTTATTTTCACTACAGTTCCTAAATCTTCTCCTTTGTCATTAACACACACATCCAGCAGTGACTCTGAGAAAGTTGCCACGTGTCACTCGTGAAATAAAACCTTTTCTTGTACCTTTCAGTCCTGCTTTAGCCCCTCCTAGCAGCTTCCCTTCTATTTCCCACCCAGTCTCACCCCATCTCCTGTCTCCTCTCTCCCACTGTTCCACTGCTGCTCTTCCTGAGACAGGCGTGTCACTTAAGTAAACAGGCAGGCGTTGATGGGTGTCAGGCCTCACAGGCAAGGGCTGCTCCTGCTGCTTCCCTTCCTTCAGCTTCACTCACCGCACAAACACCAGCGGTCCCAGGAAACACAGGCGGTGTGTGCTGTAATACTGCAGCCACACATAGAACAAGCAGAGTCACGACATTCACTGTAGCATGCCAGCCCTAAACGTCTTATAGACCTTTTTTACATGCTGATGGAACAACTGCTGCGGAGGATTTATAAGAAAAATGCTCAGTTTTAGGAAGGTAATTTGAGCAAGACAGCATAGAAAATACGCCACACATTGTGCTTGTTTGTGTGTTTGACTGCCTCCCATTGCTTCCCTGTCCTTTTCTCTTGAGCACTCCCTGGTCCTAAATCTTTCAAATATGACCCCTGTTTACTTCACTTTCAGCAGTGGTAACTAGATATGCCAGTTGTTTGTTTGCAGAATCCTGCTTGATATGCAGTTTGCCAGGGCTATAGGCATAATTAATAAACCTAGATTCTCAGAGATGAGTTATAGGTTATTAACGTCTACGTTCTGTCATTAACCCTGCGTGCTACACTCATGCAGAGTTCTTTGACCGGCCTGGCTACTCATTAATCTATGTTATTTAGAATTTTGAGTCAGGGTAATGTCAAACCACCAAAATCCTGCTGGACTTTGCTTGTTGTAAATGACTAAGAACCATGTATGAAAATGTACCTAACAAGCTACTCAGATCACATGGGGCTCCTTTACGAACACTGGGCTGGAAACAAACAAGATACTCTCCCATCCCACATACACATGACAGCATACACATGGACACCAGCATGCACACACTCATTACCACACACACAGAAACACACATAGTTTTATGAGATGAGGTGTTAGTATTTTTGTGTGAATCTCAACTGGAGGGCCTGGGTTCACCCACTGTGTCTGCTGTGATGTCCTTGGTCAAGCTTGTTGAATCTCTAGCGTGTGCCTTGCATTTCCTGTTAAGGAACAAGAAAATTTACAACCCTGGAATTCCTCCTGGTTGATTTAGCATCCACGTGGTGTGGTGGTAATGTGAGTCATTTTAGAGGCCAAATGACAGTTATATATCGGCCCCTAGGGCAGCAAAGATGGCACTATCAGATACACAAAAGAAAGATGGGCAGCTTATTGCACCTGATCTGTGACAACAAATAAAATGGCAGATTCCCGAGAAAATTCGTGACAATGTACTGGCGAACTGATCAGCTGTAATCTGTCTTTCAGTACTAGACTCTTGATTGAATGTTGTTGGCTTTTGACTGCTGGATCATGGTTTGCTCACATGTGTGTATGCACTTTGAATCCTGCACAACAAGACTGAATCTACCAAAACAATGAAAACTTCTTCAATACTGCTGAGAGAGGCAGCTAATCTTCTAATACATTCATTTATGTTGCTAAAAATCTGTTCATAAGTTGTATTAAATGAGGTTTGATAAAAATCTTAACTTTAAGGACTGCTGGTATAATCCTGACGATATACTGTATGTCTGCATGAACTCAGATGCTAGCATGGAGGCACAGTTGCTACACAACAACCCAGTGTCTCTGGCATTAGAAAGAGCACCGGTGTTGCTTGGATATTTATTATCCATGTCGTCCTGTTACACATTAGCTGCTAGAAAAGACAGTATGGCTAATGGAGTGTACTGGACGGAATATAGATTCCTGCTGGTGAGTGTGATGGGAACCTTGGGGACACAGGTGCCTGACATGGATTGGCTACTGAATAAGAAGGCTCTGACAGTTTGCAGGTGTCGTTGCTTGGCTCTATTAGCCATGTGTGTTTGTGCATGTGTGGTAAGCTGGCTTTTGCATTACAGCCAGCCCTATGTACATACAGATAGCAGTGTATAAAAGGTGGGAGAAAAACATACATGGCAGCTTACGTGTCCTTTACCGCCCGACAATGAGGCTTGAATATATCGTTGTATGCTGTTTTAGTAACCTTGTTTGCTGCTGATGGAGATGCCTTCTTTTATATTACATAACCATATTAGTGTTTTTGTGTATGTGAATATGCTTGTGTGTTAACTTTAAAACCTGCATATCTGTCTTTTGTGTCATAAGTAAAATCTCAGCATCCCTGATGGCATGGATATAAAATGTTTTCCGAATATCCCTTTACTGACCTTCTTGTTCTTCTTAAAAACCTTTAACGAAAACAGACTGACAGTTAAGGGCCCACAGTGACTGTCTCTACAGCAGTTGGTGTGACCCTTGAGTGTCACAGCTCTCTAATGAGTCTGCGATTTACTCACAGCTCAACATCATGACAAAATCCTGCATCTTTCCACTGCCACCCAATCCCACCACCCATCCCCTCCCTTAATCCCCAACCTCCTCTCTCTGAAACTCTGTCCTCTCATTGCCACTCCTCAAATCCAGCAGATCCAAGAAATAATCTCAGTCACTACCTTAAGTCTATTTCCGTAGCAGAGAAAAACATGCCACCACGCCCCTTTTGTCATGCTACCACAGTGTACAACCAGTGATTGTCTTGGAGGCATTGGTGAAAACTCTGTTTGCTGCATGCATTTACTCCTAGTATTAGTGCAGCTCGACCTGGGGGGTATATAGAGGCTAACAGTGATTCAGGGGAGGCAGGTTGTAAAATAACTTCGCATTAAAAACCCAATGAGGCAGGGAGAAGATTATGCTCCGGCACACACATGTGGCTCCTGCAATGTCAACACTAAAGTAGTCCCCTCCCTCTCAATTGCCTCCGTCTCTCCTGTCTCCATTTCTGTCTCTCCCGCTCCCTCACTCTTGTGCTGTGCCCTTTGCAGCACACATACCTGCACTGTCAAGTCTGCTGTGTGTGTGCATGTGGATGCTTGTGTGTTTGCATGCATGTGCGTGTGTGAGTTTGCGTGGATTTGTATGTGTACCTGTGTGTATGTGCCAGTGTTCAGCTCAGCCATAATAAGATGTATGAGGCGCGAGGAGCAGAGCCTGGCTGAGTTGCGGCGAGTGGCCGACCTTGTGCTGTGGAAATGAGGCTGGCGTGCCACGGAGCCGTTCCTTGACACACCATAAACCGCACAGGCTTTCTCCGTTGGGCTTTGCACTCACACACGTACACATGCACGTACAAACATAACATATACACCCATACTTTTGCGTGCGTGCATGCTTACCCACCTGTTTATCGACTACAGCCAAGCTTCTTCATGTGCCGGCCTAGCTGCCGCAAAGGCTGAATAATTCAATGCTACACTCTGTGAAGGTTGGCGGTGTATGAGTGTAGTGTGCTGTATGATTGTGTGTGTACTGTATGTGCCTGTGTTGTGGGGGTGGGAGTGGAGCGGACCGGTCAGCATGAAGCCAATCGGTGCTGGCAGGATTGGAGGCCTTGTAGTCAGGGAGAGGGGACTCGTTAGAATTTAGCCTTTGGGTAACAAAAGAGAGTGTGTGTGTGTGTGTGTGTGTGTGAGTGTGCGTGCGTGCGTGCGTGTTTGCACGTTTGTATGTGTACGTTTGTGTGTGTGTTTTCCAGAAGGAAGATCATAGTATAAGTGGAAGTTAAACAGAGCATGGTCAAAGGTCTTTTCTTTTAGAAATATTTTTTTCCACTCTAGATTATACGGGGATATGTGTTGTGAATTTAACATTGAGTTTAAAGTAAATGCTGTTGCATCTTTTAACACTCCAACCTATACTATGTTTTCCTTTTGCTCAATAGCGCATTGTTAGAGGTGGGAATGACTAGACCTGGCTGATTTGATTTGATTACAATTCGAAGGCACAATTATCGATGCATCTTGGTGCATCTTGATGCATCTTGATGCATCTTTTTTCTACATGATTTCTTTTCTCTCCACTATATGACTACTTGGTACTTTCAAAGCAAAATGCGGACGATCCATAATGACATTAATAAACGGTGATTCCATGACTTCCATTTTGGTCTTTTCGTTGTGGAGGCGTTAGGACGCTGTGTCAATGGAAATATATCTTCGAGATGGGACATTGTCTTGGCTAAGAGTGTGCAACATAGGCGTAAAAGCCGGTAGAGACAGACACAGCCAATAAAACTTTACTGGATTTGGGTTGTGCAGGAGGGTGTACAAATCTAACAGCTGGTTAATTCAAATTGTGCTTTCTCTTTTTCTCTTCTTTCTTTCTCTCTCTCTACGCCTCAACTACAGGTATCACCACAGTCTCCCACTGCAGCGGTGACATGGTGTCCCGCGGTGGGCTGCTGCTACAAAAATGTATATAAGCGCCAAACACTGTAGACGCAAAGTTGGTGTCTTGTTCCTTATCACGCCTTGAAATCCTACTGCACCACGATTGTTTCCTCCTGCTAGTGCTGCCACTGTCAGCCGTTT
Organism: Lates japonicus; assembly: GCA_033238685.1. NCBI lineage: Eukaryota > Metazoa > Chordata > Actinopteri > Centropomidae > Lates > Lates japonicus. The sequence goes on along the minus strand of BRZM01002793.1, from coordinate 25,918 downwards.
AACTCGCCCTAACGCGGTGGTTTCCGCTTTAACTATGTGCATTCCATTGACAGGCATGCACCTCTCCCAGCGAACAGACTCACTGGCGCAGAGCTGAAAGTAAGCAGGGCGGACAACGGAAAAACCCTCACTCTGCCTGCCCGCTCTGTACTCCAAGATAGGTGCAGTACTCTTTCTCTCCACTGCGCAAAAAAATCAGGTATTAATGCTAAAAAATAACAGTATTTATTTCCTGTTATTTTTGGCAAACTTCTAGCCTTCTTCGGTTATCAATTAACCTAGAAAATAGATTTTTGACATTTGTGGTCGATTCAGGGTCATTCATCTGCATCATGATGCATCGAAGTTGGTTTTCTTCCACACCTCTAAGCATCCAAAGTATGTAATTGTGTTTGATGTTTTATTTGGGTTTCATTCATATATAAGATCTCACCATGCCTGTGTGATAAACAAACACACCTTATGTAAGGACCCAGATGTCTGTTAAAATACCGGTACCCTCTGTGGCGAGAATTTTCCTCTTGTAGTACCTGGCTGATCTCAGCTCTACAATAACTTCAGTGGCTGCAGCTGATCTCATAGAAGTTGTGCCTCTGATGTCTATCTTTTAACATTTATTGATATATACTAGAGATGACAATAAAGAGAACTGTGAATATTGGTACACTAATGGTTTTATGTGTATAACTGGCCTGTCTCTGAACTTATTACCCGAGTCAAATCACACTGATTAATAAATAAATAAAGTCTGGAGGTCGAAGCTGT
>BRZM01002793.1:15000-25042 GCA_033238685.1 Lates japonicus | reverse complement strand
AATATACACACCCCTGAAGCATAGGGGCTAGAAATAGAATAAAACACACAGGGTAACTGTTGGAGCCATCACAATGTTGCTTGTTTTCCACCTTCTGTCTCTCTGTCTCACTGTTGCTCCTTTGGTACCCCCTTTAAAACACACACACACACACACACATCTCGCCTTTGTTCATCTTGTAGATTAGCCACATATTTAGAGAAGCCTTCTTCTTCCCAGGGGATTGGCTTCCAAGGGTATTTGGAAAAAAAGAGCAGGATCTGTACTCTGCACCTGCCTTTGGAGAATAAACAACATCTACTGAGACACTGAAAATGTGTTTCATCATGAAATTTAATTTCATATGTTATATGTCACATTCATATGCAATGGTCTCTCTTTAGTTGCTACAAAGATTGCTGTTGAAAACTGTAATGATCAAATATTTGTTGCATAATCTGATGTAAATGATGCAGAACTGTAAATGAGATGTATTGGTAGACTGACAGAACAATACAAATAATAATAAAAAAAAAAACAAATTAAAAAGAAGACAGTAGAAATATCCACTGTCATCATATGAGATGCAAAGTCTACCAAAATTTCAAAAGCTCAGGACTTTGCTTTGAGTTATAGATGACCGTATTTCGACCCCGTCTGTGACATTAGCACTGATGACATTACAATACTGCTCCCCCTCCCACTGCTCAGGGTATCTTGCAAACTGACTCATGGGGGCAGACGTTGCTTGAAATACCAAAATAATCCACTGCACACCCTGCCCATTAAGCCACTTCACAGTGAGAAGTGTGCTATTTTTTCTGAGGTACAGGTTAGCAAAAAAGCTGAATTATTAATGTTTTTGATATTTTTAGCCTGTTTAACCTATTTCTGGTTGTGGCTGGAGACTGCTCGCCCGCCTGTCTGTGAGATTCAATCATGTGACACGGCTGTGAACTGGGTTACAGAGCTGGGTTTTCTGTGTAATTGGAGAAACTGTGTAAGTGTGTAGGTTGGCTTGTTTATAACTTTTATTGTCACTGCCTGTATGCCAGATTAACATGTGCTAGTCTGGTTCAGTTTGATGCTGTGCAATTCAGATGAACTAATGTCATTTTGGCACCGAGAAGCGGTGGGGGCCGAACCAGATGAGTCTGGTTTTATTGCAAGAGGCAAGGCCCAGATACTGACTGACAATCCATCTGTGAGTCCCTGTACAGACTTGTACAGGTGTGCCACTGCCCGCAGACACAAAGAGAAGGAGTGGGAGTGAGCAATGGGGTGTGCTCATGGATGATAAACTATGTCCCTGAATATAGGGGTGTGTAAGTGTCTCAGTGTGTTTGTCCTTGCGTGTATATTGAAAGAAAGAAGAGAAAAGATTAGCTTACAAAAACTGGATATCCAAATAGACAAGGCGACAGTTTAGGAGGCACAGGCAAGTGTAGCTGAGAACATATCACTTTACTCAGTAATGAAGGACACACTTAAAACGCATCACCCAATGTGGCTAATTGGAACTGACATCTCACTGGCTGGACCTTGTGCCTTTGGGAGAGAGAGGGGGGTGAGTAAGGATTGTGTGAGAGATTAGAGGGGGATAAAGTGACAGAAAGTTGAACTATTGAGAAAAGAGGAAAGGAGGGAGAGGGAGGCACAGGGTCATGTTGACAGCTTGAAGTCATACCTTCAGAGTTAAAACAACCATCCCTTGTCTGTGTGTGTGTGTGTGTGTGTACACAGCATGTGCTGTATCTGTTCTCAACTGAAATGGCGCACTTATATGGTGGAACCAGGGGGAGCTCATTTGTAAGGCAGATCTAGCTGTGCTTTGGTGTAGTGTCCACAGAGAGGGGGTAAGGGGGCTGCACAGCATGACAGCCAGCGTTTGTCAGCAAAAATCAGGACTAATGAAATACAGTACACATGGCTGGAGGGCAAGGAGAGGAGTGTGACTGACAGGAGGCATGAGTGGAAACAGCCCGTGGCAGCCCTCCATCATGGCTACCAATGCATCAGCCAGCCAGACCGATTTGTTTTAAGCCCCAGCCCCCTTCCCATCCTAGATAAGGGCAGCAGCATGAGACATAGGGTATAGGAGAGGAACAGTGTGTGAGTGAGGGTCCCTGGGGGTAGTGACACAGAATACAAGTGTACGGGGAGCGCTAGTGATGGGTCTGCTCATATGGAAGTGGGTATTTGCATTGCAGAGGAGGGCTGACAGTAGAGCTCGCTCAGAGAGCCAGTGTCAGGGTGATCGCTAGTGGTAAAATCTTCTGTTGTCTCCAGGACACCAGATATAGTTGAACGAGCACCTGCAAGATCAAACATGTTGGCTCATTTGACATTTCTTTGTGTTAGGATTCTGCAAGTGTTTTTGGAGCATATTTTGTTGTTGTTTTTCATTTTCATCAAACTTAGATTTTACCTGACACTTCATTTAAGTGGTTCTGTTTTGTCCATCATGGCAGCCTTAAAGCCTTTCATATAGAAAATAACAATAAGCTGGATGGCTGCAGAATAGCTGGGAATATAAATTATATAGTTATTGCCAACAGCTATAGTCTGTGGCCTCTAAACTATTTCAGTCCCAGCTGCAATAAGAGGCCGCTTTTAATAATTCAAAGTAAAACAGTATACTGGATGTCTTCCAGGCAGCAAGCTCACATTTAGGTGAAACACTAAATTCCCCTCTACCCCTCACTCCCACCACAAGCCCAAAAGTATGGTGGGGCTGTATCCTGTACCTGTGAAGGGCTTGTAGGGACACATACATCACTGGGTTGTGTTGTTGTTTGCAACTGAGTTTTTTGGCACTGTGCAGAGCTTTGCATTTATGTGTATATATATTCGTGACAGGGTGAGTGTATAGCGAACAGAGACTGCATGGTCATTCACTCTTGTCAGGCCTCATAGCTCCCCGCAGAGCTGTGGCACACATGCATACATGTGTCATGTTTTGGAGGATGCAATTTAGAGTCACACTGCTCTGCAGGGTTCGCCAGTGTGAATCCTTTAATGTGCTTTCTGCAAGCTCTCAGACAGGAGGTGGTTCTGTGAAGTCAGCTTGGAGGTGGAAAAGAGAAAATGGAAAAGAGGGAGAAAAAGATGAAGATATGTGGATGAGAGAGAGAGAGAGAGAGAGAAAGGAGAAGAAGTAGGGATGGGTCAAAAAGTAGACAGGGAGACTGAAATGGAATGAGAAGTAAAAGGAAAGATATTTGAGTCACTGAGTTGTAAAGATTAAGAAATGAGATGGAGGGAGTGAGATAGAGGGAAATGGAGAGTGGGAGGTACTGATGGAGGGTCTTGCTGCCTGACCAGGACTGGTGGTTTTAACCTGTGCTGTATGGAACAGGAGAAAAGCAGCACAGCTGTGGTCCTTCTTTTGTTGAATCCCATGATGAAGTCAAAAGGTGTCCCAAAGACAATCATTAGTTTGACTGTGTGGTGCTCATTTGCTGAATATGCACTGCCCCTCAGATTTTCATATTACAGTAGAATATATGGACATGTTGAAAAAAAAAACCTACATGAGAAAAGCAGGCAGGAGAATCAGAATGATCAAAATACTTAAAAACCAAAGCAATCATTCAGCCTTGATCCCTCTGGATAATCCATGTTTTTCATATGGAACCAGAGACCATTGTTTGCTCTGTTTGGTCAATATATTAATATATGATATTGACAGTGCCCATAAAACCTCTTCCAGCAATTCTCTCAATAAAACACCAGACCCAAGGCAGTGCACTTATTCTTGTGCCTGTTTTTCCTTCATGTATTAAATTTATGACAGTGTATTCTCACCAAGTAGCTGCGGTAACTTTGGCAACTGTCTTTTCACTATACAAATTCCATAGTATAATAGGTATATATAATTTTTACTTTGTTGCTGTAGTATAACCAATCTTACTGCTTGTGTATGACAATAGTAATAACTACAGACAGTAACAATATACACAAAGATAGAGTTTCATAGTAGTGTGCTGTCTTTTTGCAGGTATTGTGCATGTGTGTTTTCACTGATACCTACACGTCAGTGAATCCATTATAGATCATTCAGATTATGTCTAGTTGTAGCTATTTTTAGTGCTTTTTTGGTGTCTGCTAGCTTACAATGAACAAACACTTACAAAATCACTGCCTGTGTTCCCCACATAAATGATTGTAGTAGTTTGGTGACAATTTACTGGTTTCGTCCTGTTAGAGGAGGCTGCCGTACTAAAATATGTTTATGTATGACACATAAGAAGAAACTATACTTTTAAAAATATCTTTCATTGCTAACATTGTCAGTTTAACTAAACATATTTTATATCTTAGTTTGCCAGAAATCAATTTGAAATTGATTTTTTCAGTTGCATCTCAAGCTTCTGCACTGGCTGCTGAAGAAATAGTCTGTGATAAAATGTTGACTGATAGATTCGAACAAAATATGTGCAGTTTTAAACTTGTTCCATTTTCCCTCTTCATTTGCAGTGGAGGGCAGGTGGGTCTTGTAGCATGCACCAGCGGATTGATATCCACCACTGATAATTACAAAGTCTGGAGAATACTTGAGCTTTTGAAGCCACTTTCTCTTTGCACTAAAAACCGAAAAATGTAAGAGTTTAAGGAATCATATTTTAAATATGAAGCTGGTGCCATTTTCTAGGCTGGTTTGTTTTAATAAGGGTGCCAGGCTTGCTCAAATTACCTACTGGGAAATAAAGTGTTTGCCACACCTCTACAGTTTGATTGTTTGATTGTGCACAGCTGCTGAAGGTGATGACGTTCAGTCTGAATATAAATGGCTGTACATAAAAATCATGGTGATGTTTCACCTGCAATTTTTTAAGAAAGTGAATAATCTTGAACTTGGCTTGTTGTCCAATTCATTTCAAGGTCCTTTGTAGAAAATGCAATACTACCTCTTTGCTGTTGTTTAAAGACATGATCATCTGAAGTGTCTCTCAAATCTGGCTGTTATGTTTTAATAGTTATGAAGAGGATGACACGCCAGATAGGTCTTAGAACATGCTCTTTGACAGACATGCATAAAAGATTTTATGTGCATCCATGAGTGTGGACTGAAATAGTTTAGAGGCCACAGACTATAGCTGTTGGCAAATAACTAATTTATATTCCCAGCTATTCTGCAGCCATCCAGCTTATTTGTTATTTTCTATGAAAGGCTTTTACATGCTATGATGACAAACAGAACCACTTAAATGAAGTGTCAGGTAAAATCTAAGTTTGATGAAAATGAAAAACAACAACAAAATATGTCTAAAAACACTGGTAGAATCCTAACACAAAGAAATGTCAAATGAGCCAACATGTTTATCTGCAGGTGCTCGTTCAACTATATCTGGTGTCCCAGACAACAGAGATTTTACCACCAGCGATCACTCCTGACACTGGCTCTCTGAGCGAGCCTCACTGTCAGCCCTCCTGCAATGCAAATACCCACTCATGAGTGTTCCACTCATGCCCCCGTACACTTGTATCTCAGTCACTACCCCAGGGACCCCGCCCACACTGTCTTCCTATACCCTATGTCTCATGCTGCTGCCCTTATCTGTGATGGAAGGCTACGAAATAAATCGGTTCATTATTGATGCATTGGTAGCCATGATGAGGGCTGCCACGGGCTGTTTCCACCATGCCTCCCACAGTCACACTCTCCTGCCTCTGTGCCATGTGTACTGTATTTCATTAGTCCTGATTTTTGGTTGACAAACGCCATGTCATGCTGTGCAGCCCCCTCACTCCCTCTTCTGTGGACACTACACCAAAGCACAGCTAGATCTGCCTACAAATGAGCCCCCTGTTCCACCATATAAGTGCCACTCTAGTTGAGAACAGATACAGCACATGCTGTGTACACACACACACACACACACACACAGAGTGGCGATGGTTGTTTAACTCTGAAGGTATGACTTCAAGCTGTCAACATGACCCTGTGCCTCCTCTCCCTCCTCCTTTCCTCTTTTCTCAATAGTTCAACTTCTGTCACTTATCCCCCTCTAACTTCTCACACAATCCTTACTCACCCCTCCTCTCTCCCAAAAGGCCAAGGTCCAGCTAGTGAGATGCTGTCCAATTGTTGCCATTGCGATGCTTTTAAGTGTGTCCTTCATTACTGAGTAAAGTGATATGTCTTTCAGCTACACTTGCCTGTGCTCCTGTAAACTGTCGCCTTGCTTATTTGGATATCCAGTTTTTGTAAGCTAATCTTTTCTTCTTTCTTTCAATATACACGCAAGGACAAACACACTGAGACACTTACACACCCCTATATTCAGGGACATAGTTTATCATCCATGAGCACACCCCATTGCTCACTCCCACTCCTTCTCTTTGTGTCTGCGGGCAGTGGCACACCTGTACAAGTCTGTACAGGGACTCACAGATGGATTGTCAGTCAGTATCTGGGCCTTGCCTCTTGCAATAAAACCAGACTCATCTGGTTCGGCCCCCACCGCTTCTCGGTGCCAAAATGACATTAGTTCATCTGAATTGCACAGCATCAAACTGAACCAGACTAGCACATGTTAATCTGGCATACAGGCAGTGACAATAAAAGTTATAAACAAGCCAACCTACACACTTACACAGTTTCTCCAATTACACAGAAAACCCAGCTCTGTAACCCAGTTCACAGCCGTGTCACATGATTGAATCTCACAGACAGGCGGGCGAGCAGTCTCCAGCCACAACCAGAAATAGGTTAAACAGGCTAAAAATATCAAAAACATTAATAATTCAGCTTTTTTGCTAACCTGTACCTCAGAAAAAATAGCACACTTCTCACTGTGAAGTGGCTTAATGGGCAGGGTGTGCAGTGGATTATTTTGGTATTTCAAGCAACGTCTGCCCCCATGAGTCAGTTTGCAAGATACCCTGAGCAGTGGGAGGGGGAGCAGTATTGTAATGTCATCAGTGCTAATGTCACAGACGGGGTCGAAATACGGTCATCTATAACTCAAAGCAAAGTCCTGAGCTTTTGAAATTTTGGTAGACTTTGCATCTCATATGATGACAGTGGATATTTCTACTGTCTTCTTTTTAATTTGTTTTTTTTTTATTATTATTTGTATTGTTCTGTCAGTCTACCAATACATCTCATTTACAGTTCTGCATCATTTACATCAGATTATGCAACAAATATTTGATCATTACAGTTTTCAACAGCAATCTTTGTAGCAACTAAAGAGAGACCATTGCATATGAATGTGACATATAACATATGAAATTAAATTTCATGATGAAACACATTTTCAGTGTCTCAGTAGATGTTGTTTATTCTCCAAAGGCAGGTGCAGAGTACAGATCCTGCTCTTTTTTCCAAATACCCTTGGAAGCCAATCCCCTGGGAAGAAGAAGGCTTCTCTAAATATGTGGCTAATCTACAAGATGAACAAAGGCGAGATGTGTGTGTGTGTGTGTGTTTTAAAGGGGGTACCAAAGGAGCAACAGTGAGACAGAGAGACAGAAGGTGGAAAACAAGCAACATTGTGATGGCTCCAACAGTTACCCTGTGTGTTTTATTCTATTTCTAGCCCCTATGCTTCAGGGGTGTGTATATTCGTGTATGTGTGTGTATGTGTGTGTGTAGTGCATGTTTCAAGGGTGTGGGGATTCAGTTCCCTTGGGAGCACTCTGGAACAGCATCTCTTTACTGTGTGTACATTACACCGATATGCCATTATAGCAGACACGCACACAAACACACACACACACACACACATACACTAAAACAAAACTAGTTTTGCTGTGCTTACATACTGGTGTTGGCATTGTAGTAATACCTGTAGCAGCCTATAATAAATAGGAATCACAATTTTTAAAAAAGTCTACTCACAACAGCTTCTGACCTCCAGACTTTTTATTTATTTATTAATCAGTGTGATTTGACTTCGGTAATAAGTTCAGAGACAGGCCAGGTTATACACATAAAACCATTAGTGTACCAATATCTACAAAGCCCTCTTTATTGTCATCTCAGTATATCAATAAATGTTAAAACATAGACATCAGAGGCACAACTTCTATGAGATCAGCTGCAGCCACTGAAGTTATTGTAGAGCTGAGATCAGCTTGTGGCATTTTTCCATAAGAGAAAATTCCTGCCACAGAGGGCACTGAAATATTTTAACAGACATCTGGGTCCTTACATATGTGTTTGTTTATCACATAGGCACAGAGATCTTATATGAATGAAACCCAAATAAAACATCTGTGTTCACAAATTACATACTTTGGATGCTTAGAGGTGGAAGAAAAAAACCAACTCTTAGATGCATCGCGATGCAGATGTGGACGATTCTGAATCGATTCACAAATGTCAAAAATCTATTTTCTAGGTTAATTGATAACCGAATGCTAGCGCTGTAGCTTTGCCAAAAAATAACATGGAAATAAATAACTGTTATTTTTTAGCATTAATACTGATTTCTTTTTGCGCAGTGGAGAAAGAGTACTGCACTTATCTTGGAGTACAGAGCGGGGCAGGGCAGAGTGACGTGTTTCTGTTGTCCGCTCCGTTACTTTCAGCTCTGGTGTCAGGTGAGTTCTGTCTGCTGAGAGGTGCATGCCTGTCACGGGAATGCACACAGTTGAAGCGGAAACTACCGGCGTTAGGGCGAGTTAAAACGGGCTGACAGTGGCAGCACTCCAGCAGGAGAAACACTCCGTGGTGCAGTAGGATTTCATAAGTGAGATATGAACAAGACACCAACTTTATGTCTACAGTGTTTGCGCTATATACATTTTGTAGCAGCAGCCCACTGCGGGACAATTATTGTCACCGCTGCAGTGGAGACTGTGGTGATACCCAGTTGAGGCGAGAGAGAGAGAGAAAGAAAGAAGAGAAAAAGAGAGAGAAAGGTCAATTTAACTAACTAAGGCTAAGTTAGATTTGTAATAATTCTCCTGGCACAAATCCCAAATCCAGTAAAGTTTTTATTGGCTGTGTCTGTCTCTACCGGGCTTTTACGCTATGTTGCACACTTTTAGGCCAAGATACAATGTCCCATCTCGAAGATATTTTACTGACACAGCGGTCCCAACGCTCCACAACGAGACCAAAACGGAAGTCATGGAATCACTGAAAGCGTTATTAATGTCATTATGGATCAGTCCAAGTACTTTGCTTTGAAAGTACCAAGTAGTCATATAGTGAGAGAAAAGAAATCATGTATAGAAAAAAAGATGCATCAAGATGTGCATTCATATAGTGAGAGAAAAGAAATCATGTATAGAAAAAAAGATGCATCAAGATGCATCAAGATGCATCAAGATGCATCGATAATTGAAGCCTTCTGAATTGTAATCAAATCAAATCGCGCTGTGTCTAGTCATTCCCACCTCTAACAATGCTAATATAAAAAAGGAAAAACATAGTATAGGTTGAGCAGCAAAGATGCAACAGCATTTTACTTTAAACTCAATGTTAAATTCACAACACATATCCCTGTATAATTCAGAGTGGAAAAAAAATATTTCTAAAAAAGAAAAGACCTTGACCATGCCTGTTTCAACTTCCACTCCACTATGATCTTCCTTCTGAAAACACACACACAAACGTACACACACATACAAACGTGCAAACACGCACGCACGCACGCACACTCACACACACACACACACACACACACTCTCTTTTGTTACCCAAAGGCTAAATTCTAACGAGTCCCCTCTCCCTGACTACAAGGCCTCCAATCCTGCCAGCACCGATTGGCTTCATGCTGACCGGTCCGCTCCACTCCCACCCCCACAACACAGGCACATACAGTACACACACAATCATACAGCACACTACACTCATACACCGCCAACCTTCACAGAGTGTAGCATTGAATTATTCAGCCTTTGCGGCAGCTAGGCCGGCACATGAAGAAGCTTGGCTGTAGTTGATAAACAGGTGGGTAAGCATGCACGCACGCAAAAGTATGGGTGTATATGTTATGTTTGTGTACGTGTGTGTGCATGTGTACGTGTGTGAGTGCAAAGCCCAACGGAGAAAGCCTGGGCGGTTTATGGTGTGTCAAGGAACGGCTCCGTGGCACGCCAGCCT
>BRZM01002792.1:108796-120926 GCA_033238685.1 Lates japonicus | reverse complement strand
CTGAGTGGAGGTTTGGGAATTGAATGAGAGACAGAGACACACACAGAGAGAGACAGATGGTGAGCAAGATGACAATGTTTGCAAACTGCCTGTGGATGCAGACCTACAGTGCAGTGTGGCTGGTTAGCGCAGCGTACAGTATGTGGTCCAGTGGGAGTTGACTGGGAGTATAATTAGAGGCTTGTTTCAAGTGGAACAGACCTTACAGTAACAAGGCTGTGACGGTGACAGATTGATGGCATGTAATGGGAGGTTAGGACAACACTGGAGGTCCTCCTCATGAATGGATGGGCATTTTACTTACTGTACTGCAGCGGGCAATGTACACGAGCTGTCCCTGAGTCTGGGAAAGAACTTTGGGAAAATCCCACGGGGCTGCAAATGTGCACATGAAGCACACAGCTGGTTGTTGCACTGACACATTGTATATTTATAAAGAAAACAGTACTCGCCATTTGTTAGTCCAAATTATGTGATGCAACTCAAATATTACTAGAAAATGTAAGTAAAAAGTTCAATTAAAACAGAGGCAAATGACAAATAACCTTCCTGTCATCTCCTGTGTTGAAAATGAAACAAATTTCTCCCTGTGTAACAGCGGTGTGGCACAGTAGAAACATTCCGTATCAAGCTACACATTATGAAGGATTAATGGAATATGAAAAACCTCTGTGGGAAAACAATTTGCCCAGTTTCTGTGGTAAAACAGAAATGATTCAGAGAGATTTAGAACTGCACAAATACTCTTGTACAGAAGCCTGATAACATTTCCAAACATCCAAATTGCTCACGTTGAAATCAAAATGATTTGCGAGATCAAGGCAGTCCAGAAAAAGGCTCGATTCAGGAGCAACAGAAAGAATAACACAAACAACTTACAGTTACAATGAACCCAAAAACATGGGTCAGCTCCTTTCCTTAAAAACATTCCCTGAAACAAACTCAGTGACTTAATATAGCCATTCCCCTCGGACCCTGCCCTGACCCAGGCTTGACCATGTCCTGACCAAACCTGTGGTCGCTCGCTGTCTCACTAGGATCCTCACTGATGACTCTGAACTCTCAGCAGTGCTTTGGCTCAGTAGACCCACTTCATCAAGTCAGGAGATTGCAGAACAAAACACACACACACACACACACACAGGCGCAGTTGCATGCATGTACAGAAACACCCAAATGCAGAAATACACACACATTCGCACACTATAATGCTTTCTCAGCATACTGTAGCAGGCTACATTTGCGCAAGAGCCAATTCAAAGCAATTATGGTCTTCCTACCAAAACAGGTCTCCTAAGGCTCCGTCTGTCCAACTGCTCTGCACAAAGAGCTTTATTTCACTGGACTCATCTCATACAATAAATCACGGATATTTCAGCATAATTGTGATGTATATTTTCTTGTGGTCACATCTTACCATACTAGATTGGATACATTATGCAAATACTTTCTGTCAAGAATGTTGATGAGCGTTGAGATTGTGTTCACTGTCTGCCCTCCCCACTGTCTCTTTGTTGTGTGTATGCTGTGGTTATTGTCTTTCTAAATCAGACATTTAGGGTAACAGACTGTTGTCTCTCTGTGTGCCTGTGTGTGTGTGTGTGTGTGTGTGTGAAGGAAAAAAGGGGAGACACTCATGCAGACTTGTATGGGCACAGAATATTTTCCATAATCTTTCTAACAAACTCTTCCCTCGAGATCAGTTTTTTGGTTTTCAAGAGCGTCGCCCTAACAGTCATGTTAATGTTACTTAGAAATGTTCTGACAGTGTTTGTGTGAGAGGAGTCTTTGAGTGTTCTTTCCCGGGTTTGGAGAACATTATTGGTCAAATTATTTAAAACAACTTCTGACCCATAAAGTATGTTACGTAATCTGTTCTACCTCTCTTATCATAACACCGCAGAGAAGGAGGAGAGGAGTTTATTGACCTTGTGGGAACATGTGCTCTTACAGCCCACTTTGAAATGAATATGATACAATAAATTTGCCAATATGATGTTCCCTCTTCACTGGTAGTTGTTCATCGAGTGAGTTAAGTTAAATTTTGTTTAAACATTTTGCTATATAAAAACACAGGGAAAGCCCTTGTCAAGTGCCCATGCTCACTTCTTACGTAGTATTTGTAATTTCTTCTCTTCCTTGCTCAATCTGTTCAGTTTTTAGCCTTTAGTTTTAATTAATTTTGTGTTTACAACTGTATTGTATTTCCTTATGTCTGCATTTCATCTGTAACATCTTAGTCTTTTATTTGCTTTTTTTCCCTTTCATTGTGAAGCACTTTGTGACGTGTGCTCTTGAAAAGCACTATATAAATAAACTTACTTAATGGAAGCCAGATGTGCCAGGAGAGACCAATATTGTCTTAATCACTCTATACTATTGTCTCAAAATGTATGTGGTAAGTTTAATGACATTTAAGTATACAACATAGAATCTTCAACATCAAACCATCTTGTCAGACATTTAATTTGCTGCTAATTTTTTTAATACAGGTTTACGTTCTTTTGAATTTTAAATAAAACACCCAGAAAGACAGGTTAAAACATGTCTCACGTGTTACAGTCTGGACTGTGCTGACACTGAACTATAAAAGTGATTTACAGAATTTAAGTCAGATGGACAGAAAACGTGGTTGTTTGTTTTCAGCAGGGGCTTTTGTTTATTAACACTTCTTTCTTCAATACTCTTATAATTAGTACCAATTTCCTTAGGCCTTTCTTGGAAATATCCAGTTAACAGCTGCAATAAATACCAGCCTCTTTTCAGGAAATTATGGCAAAAGTTTCCAGGAAATTACCTGGAAAATATGGGACCTGTAAAATAAAGCCTCCCTAAACTGTCTCCTAACTAACTTTTCCACTGCTGAGATTCTGTCCTCTGAAGTTTTCTGCTTTGGTCTCTAACTTTCTATAACATTAATTTTATTTGGGCTTAAAGATGATGCTTGACTCTGCTGTCACTCACTTAACCAGGTCACAGAGGGATCTGTAGGAAATGTCAATCAGGCACAGAGAGGAGTTGGAAAAAAAAACACAAGGAAAATGGTGTGAAGGAGAACAAAAACAGCCACAGGACCTGCCCATAACACTAGTTAAGAGGATCATTACTGTAACCACTGCACCATGTACAGTATACACTCTATTCCTGTCTTGGTTTAATTAAACGTCTGCGTGGTTGATGAATCAGAGATGTTGAGGTGCTCTGTAGGCCACACCTCGGAAAAGTAGAGCAGAAGAATGTACAGTAGATACTTCTGTTCAATCTGTTTCATTGTGCGTGTGTGTGTGAGTGTGTGTACATTCACCAGAAACACACATATATAAGTATATATCTGCAACAGAGACAAAGGAAAAAAATATGACACCCTAGATTAATGCCCAGTGTTGTTCTCAGAAATGAGATCTATACCACAACCACACTGCCAAACCCTCTAACATACACACACACACACACACACACACGCAAGCAGACAAATGACGACTGTATGAGTGAGTGTTTCCTGGCCTTTTGCTCCTCTGTAAGGGAGTCTTACCAGAGGCATGTCTATCCAAGATCCACCAAATCTGTCTGAGGTTGGAGACGTAACACCTAGCTCGACTCCGCCGTCATTTCCTACAGTAAAGGCTCCGTCCTCCCCCAACTCTGTCTGCAGTCCCATGAAAAATCAGCCATGACCAGAAATGGGTGGACAGGCTTAACTAATACTGTGTAATTGTTGCAATTATTGGGAAGACAAATCAAATCACGAGGACTTAGCTTGTCTTGAAAAGCCAGATATGTGGGTACCAGTCTGCTGCCTGATGACATGTAGAGCTGTGACAACCACTTGCGCAAGGCTCGTCAGTGCCTTAGTTGAGAAATAGATTTTGACTCAGCGAGTTGATTTGCAATTGGGGGTTTTGGGGTCATTATCCAGTTGCTTGCGCCGAGTGTAGGCAGTCTGTGAGAGCAGGAAAATGAAACATAGTGCTTGAAGCAAGGGTTTGTGCAAAGACAGATTTCTTTTTGTTTGAAAAGTGTCTCATAAACGTTCTTCTAATTGTCAGTCTTGCCTTAATAGGAACTCAACCCCAACCCTTGGATGCTCTGTAAATACAAGATACAATCAAGTTGTGATGTTAAATTCCAGAAAATATTAAGTTGCCCAGTCTTTTCACTTTGTTCCTTTTGTGTGACCATTTTCACTTCACTTCTTCGTCAGTTAATGATTTCCTTTGTTTCCAAGTGTGACTTTCAACATGTTCAATACAACAGACGCAAACGTGTAACACTGAGAAAGTGCAATACTGGTGGTGGTGACAGCTACGTGAGAGACTCGGTCTCTTGGTTTTAAAATGTTTTGTGGTTGTATTGCATTCTGGTCTGCTGAGGCAACTGTCAGTAAGAGATTTGCCTCTTTGCCTCTTTTAAAATGAATTTCTCCCTGTGTTATTATTGCTTTTGCATAATCGTGGCAGTGGACACCAAAACCACATCTGCAATTTTGCCATTGTTTTCCGAAAATAATCTTCTTTTTTTCCTCTTGATGCATCGCAAAATGACATCACTGTATATGTTAAGCCAATGATCTGAATAAGAAAAAGGGAGACCTTATTCTCATATAGCAGATAAGAGAAATAAACACCTTTTTAAAAAAAATTTTTTTATCAGTTCGTAAAGATACAGCAGTTTTTTTTTTAGTGTATGTGACTTGGCCACACATGTTAGTTCTTGCTAAATGATCTGTCGAGTGTGGCGGATTTCCATGACATTTTTAGGTCACTCATTCTCAGTAACTTAATGTGCCCGAAAATGCACGGCAGCTCATCTCTCATTGTCATTCAGTATCAAAGCCACATCTTGGGGCCACATCTGAAACACAGGAGGAAATGCTAGGACACTACCTGGGTATCCGTGGGCGGTTTCAGCCTCATGACCTTTCTAAACAGAAGCTGCAGATGTGAGGTTTCACTTTCACACAATGTTTTTTCAGTTATCTCTGACACAGATTTTTATCACTACACTGTAAGCTGCAGATAAACAATGCGCCAACAATTTTGCAATCCTGAAGAGTGCTTCAGCTCGTCATGTCTTACAGCACCGGCACGTCATGCTGCCTCTACCACAATAAGATTTAAGACAATAAATCTAGTTGATAGTTGATATTTTCTGGTTTTAGAGCATAAGCCCATGAAGTCTGGACTGTATGCAACTTTTTTTGGTACCAAGTGAAGTGAAGTCACCTTGGAGAGCAGTGACGTCTGCAGCCACATTCCAGCTCAAGTGGTGCACTCTTACAAGCGGGGTAACAGAGAATCCTCTTGGCAGTTTCTTTGATTGAACGCAGTCTTTCACTTGACTGTGTGGTGAATAATAAAACTAATGCACCCTGCTCTGTGGGAAATGTCAAACCCGCAAACGATGTTCTATAAACATCCAGCCAAGCTGGATCGATGTCTGGTCAGTGTCAAAGGGCCAAGACGAGGAGGCTTAGCAATGGCAGTGACACACACCATAGCCAGGACATCTGAACTTTTCCCCTTCTGGCAATATTAATCTGCACGTTGTTTAAACTAATTGAGATGGAGATAAATCTGTCAGTTGCCTGCCTGCGGTCAGTGAAGCGAGGTAGGAGTGTTAATGTCGCTGAAGCACGCCAGCTGAGGATTCCCTTAAATTCACAGTTAAGAGCAATAACAGTTGTGCGGTGCAAGGGTGTGTGTAAGGTTGACTATGGCTCTGTGTGAGTGCGCGTATGTGTGTTGGCTGGAGGGAATACAGTGACTCTGAAACCAAAAGAGAGCCCAGCCCACTCCCACAGTGGAAAGAATGATGTGTTATTCTGTAAATGACACTATTGACCAAACAGATGCTTGCCTGAGGTGAGACATGGGCAATGTGTGTGTGTGTGTGAGAGAGAGAGAGAGACAGAGATAGAGACAGCAACTGATTGCATGTGTGAATCGCCTTGCATACAGCAGTTAGCTATCAAAATATTTTTTTGTAATTCTCCATCTATGTGTGTTATTGTTTGTGTTTGTTCCTGAATTAGAGAACATGCAGATAACACTGGACACCATCAGTGCCGCCTCCTGTGGAGTGTTTGGTCTGCAAATCCTCCGTCGTCTGTTGTGGTTCCACTGTGTGTGTTTGCATTGAGGGGGCTGGCCCCCTTGTTCTACTCTCTCAGGGGGGGCTTAATCACATCACGAGTAAGCTGTCGGCGGTGTGCAGGTGCGTCCGCGAGCAGCCGGTAGGTCTGTATCGTGAGACTGCAGGTGCTGGATGCATGCCATGTTTCGGCTGCAGGAGCGCAGGCGGCGGAGGGCAGTGTGAGAGTGCCTGAGCGAGTGTTTTATGGAGAGTCAATCTCCTTTTATGTGGTCACCGAATCTTGCCGCAGTTAGTATAATTCAGTTGAGCAGTAAAGCTACTGTTTTGACGGCTGTGAACAAACACTTACTGGATCAAAATTGTCCAAGGCCAAGGCTAAGTGTGGGGATTCAAAATCCAGCATGCTTTAAGGTAACAAGAAAACTTCAGCATTGATCCATTTTTATGTTGCTGAAACTGCACGTATTCCTATGAAATTAATAAAATCAACTCATGTATGTAACAATGTAACTAGATGGATAATACATAATGACCACAGTGCTTCAACTATATGACCAAACAGGGGTCTGTTCTCGGTTACTATTTACATTTTACATAAATGACATTATCTCCAATTAGTACTTCAATTTCCACTTTTATGCAGATGATACAATGTTATCAGGCGCCACCCAAACATGGGCTCATATCCAGTCTGCCTTTGATACTTTCCATATCACTTCTTAATCATAGACTTGTTTTACATGCTATTAAGTCCAAGTGCATGGCATTCTCCACATCCACCACTGTCTCTGACTCTCCTACTATTAAAACTTTAAATGGTACCCGTATATACCTTTCTGATTCACACAAGTGCTTAAAAATCTGGCTCGACAGCAGGATCATTCAAAATCCATAGTGAACATTCAACTCAACAATTAAACATCAAACTAGGGTTTCTGTGTTTAGAAAAAAAGACAGCTTTTTCTGAACCATAAAGCTGTTGCTCAGTCAGCGTAAATGTCTGCTGTTATGCTGCACCATCATGACCTCAGTAACTAAAGCCTGTTTATCATAGTACATTATGAGTTACTGATGACAAATGTCATGATTACCATTGCTCTCTGTGTGACAAAGTAGGATGACTCCTTGATTTTTATTGAACACTACCAACCACTCCTCATCTCCAACTCTTAAAATCTGGCAGTAGTGTCTTGACTGAAGATATTTCTCCATCTTCAGTTTCTTCCTAACTCAAACATGAGGAACTTGTGTAAAAGCCCATCTGAAAATCCCAACAGCTTCTGTTGGTCAATAACCTGTCACACATTTTAAGCCTGCCAGGTCTCTGGGGCCTTCACTCAATTCCCTCAAAATTTAAACACACTTAAACTTAACCTTAAGTTTCACTTGACCATCAAACAGTCACTGGCTTGGCCATAGGACTTCTGTCAGCTTTGCTTTCTGAAGCATCCTTCAGTTTTTTCAATAATCCCATCCAAAAAAAAAAAAAGAAGGAAAAAAAACTGAGTGATGTTAGTCCATCCAATATAAAGGTTGGGGATAACAGAACCAAAATAGTAAGTGTTAAGCTTGAGCAAATGTTTACATTCAGGGATGTCAGAAAGCTGTGGTGGTACATGGAACACTGATTGAGATTGATTGATACCTCAAACCACGTTCCCTGCTGAGACTTAATTTTTCCTGTAAGCTGCCCTGATTTTGTTGATCTTTCAACTTGAAGA
This sequence comes from Lates japonicus, assembly GCA_033238685.1. Lineage (NCBI taxonomy): Eukaryota > Metazoa > Chordata > Actinopteri > Centropomidae > Lates > Lates japonicus. The sequence continues at coordinate 113,112 of BRZM01002792.1, read as the reverse complement.
GTACCCCTAGGGCAGGTTTGGGTAAAAAGATACCTGTTTGTTAGATTATGGTCTTAGCAGTGGGCCAGCAGTCGACTCTCCACATGCAGACACGAGAATCATGTTAAACGGCACATTGTGTGTGTTTTCCCCATTCCCCACCTGTCTTTGAATGTTGCATGAGTCGCTGTGCTGTCAGTGAGTTCATCACCCTGGCTATGTAATTCTAAACAGCTGCTTGTGTGTATACGTGTTTGTGTGTTTAAATGTGTCTATGCATGCACAACCATGTGTATACTGTAAGTGTGTGTGTGATCTTCCCAGACTGACACAAACCCAGCACACTACACCACACAGACAGGTTTGTTGTTGATTCCTGGATTCTCTAATCTGCTACCTGCCGGGTTTACAGCAGACAAACTGATTTGATCGGCTGCAGGAATGGGCCTCATGACAGTACTATTTCAATCAGTGCAAGGATTAACTAAGAACAAATAGAGTCCTTCTCAGGTGATGTAACCCATCCTCGCAAAACATACTAACGCTGCCTGCTCATAAATGCGGTCTTGCTGTTGCAAATCCAGGAATAAGTACTTTATTTGAGTTTGATCCCATCCCTAACACTGACTCTAAAAAAGGGATGCTCTGGCAGAGGTGCACATGTCATCAACCCGGGTGGAGCCTGAGCCACTTCATTTATTTATCTGTAGGCTCAAGACTAAGTCACTGAGGGTCAGTAGGAGCAGAGCAGAAACTATGCAGTTTGGGAAGAGAAACAAAGCTTAGAGAGAACGAGCAAGAGCCGGAAAGACTTCCAAATGTGAAGAGAAACAGAATCATAAAGACGCTGCATAAGGAATGATAAAGACGGAATAGAATCTCAGAGAAAATCACATCATGCTGTTGTAGATTGTGCGATGCCACAAATGTCGGCTTTATAATTTTAGACAATCAGAATCATGTAACCTAATCACCGAATAACTAAAATTACAGACTGCTTTTATAACTAGAAATGCCATTCGTGATAGTGAATGGGCTAAAGAAGTTAACTGTGATTCAAGGCAAAGAAAAATATACAGTAATGAAATGATAACCCCATTCTGCCGAACTTTGTGAAGTCAATGGATAAAAGGCAATAGTTTTTGTTGTTTTTTTCGCTAAAGGTAGAGCCAAGCATTCCATTGTTTGCGACATACTGAAATAATCTGCTGCTATGGGATACAGGGTTGTGCGCTGGCTCGTGCAAATGGATGACAGCTGTCGGCAACAGGATGTTTCTCGTCACAGGAAGTGAAGGGTCAGCTTGGGCTAACGAAAGGTTTCTGCAAACAAGACTTGTGTACAACCTAGCTCAAATCACTACAGAATAAGCGTTTCTGATAAAATTGCTCTAAACTAGAAAAGTGTATATCAGTACTTTTAATCACAGGGTGAACATTATCTCAGTCACTTTGTAAAGTGATCGATTTGCCAGTGGTCTCATTAGCATCTATGTTTGACAGCATCTAAACTGCCATTGTGCTAGTTCCAATTATCACTATTGCTTGACTATTAAATAAGAAACAACACAGTTTCACAATATTAGCTATAATTGTGTCATACAACTCTGTGGGGTTTTAAGAGTTTGTCTCTTCTTCTAGTCTTTCCAAAAACCAAAACACAGTGCAAATGCGTAAGGAGTATATTGAATGTGTTTATTTGCCCGACGTAAAGATGCTACCCACAGTAGTAACCGAGTGTTACCTGGGCCATGTTAAGGAACTTACATTACACATTACATCAGTTTGTAGCTTACACACATAAACATAACGGAAGCATATGTGAAACAAACCACACACACACACACACACAACCGGAATCACAAATAGTTTTGTGAAATAGCCGTGAAAGTCATCTACTGATTTCATGAACATGGACACATATTTACTCTTTTTTTCGTGGACAGCATAACTTGCATTTCAGCTACATATAGTCACAACACTGACACATATTCTATTGAGCGATACGACAGATACATTGCCTTTTAGTAAATATCAATTTGTAGTAACTATGCAATATTTTCAACACGTTAATAGTTATGTTCAGACTCCAGCTCCTGGTTAAGGTTATGAAAGACTGTAGCCCCAGGACTTTAGACACATGTTGAACTAATTTCAATAAAACCACAACCTTCTCGAAGGAGCCAGTTGAGGTGGTCAGTGGCTACAGTTAGGATGATTCCTGTGACACCTTTTGAGGTTTTCGTCGCATGCACCTTGGAGAATTCTGTAGACCTGGAACTCATGGAAAACCTGAACTTTGTTTCTGTGGTGACAGTTGTGTACTTTGTACCCCCAACGATGTTCTGCAACTTGAATTCTTCATCAAAAAATGTTTCAAATTGAAATGCATGTTTAAAAGTCATGCCTACTGTCAAAGGTACCATGTCCTTGTGCACGAAGTCAGTAAAATTACATTTCTGATTATTTCAGCCAACTGCTGCGGATACCACCATCACTGTGGGAAGTTGTGCTGATAGCACCAGTTTAGGCTAACATCAGAAACTCTAATTCGCCCTTAATCAATGGGACTGTTTGGAAACTCAAACAAGTAGCTGCGTCAGTGCGCCAGGATTAGGAAAACAGTCTGATCTTTACATTTTTAGGACACTAGGAGAACATAACATTTGCACTACAGGAGTGAACTGAGAATGAACCAGTAAATGAGGAGGGAAGAACTGTCATACTGCAGCAGCTTGTTGAGTATGAGATGATGGGATGCAGGTGTGGGTGAACTATTGGAGCTGACACCAGGTAACCACGCCTCCAGCAGACAGATACACATACATACACACACACAGACTATAAGCTAGAATAAGCCACATGAAGGGAAATGAGGAAAACAGAGGGAAGAGAACTGCTCTAACCTTTTGCCCTGAAGGATTTTTGCTGTCTTTTACTATATTTCATGCAACCATCAAATGCATATTTAAGTAATTTAGTGTAGACTATGGACTTAGATATCGCTAAGTAAGTCTTAAAAAACAAAATCCGTACAACTCTGAGTCAAAAGTACCTCACCACTGAGGTAGTATGCATGACATGAAACAATCTAGAATCCAGCTTTATATTTTATTTGCAAGGGAAAAAAGACCTCCTAGTATTTGTTTTAATATTATTTTGTAAAATACTTTAAAGAGGCCAAACCCAGCATGTTGTATTTACAGGCAGCACAGAAGTTGACCTTTAAGAGGATCTCATTTTCTAGAGACTGTGCAGGAAACTGAGCATTGCTTTGTTTTTCCAGCGTATCTAAAGGAGACAAAAGGGACTGAGAGGCAACAGACATGGGTCAGGTAGTAGCAGCAGTAGCTGCTTTTGGCGCTTTTCCATTGTGATTTTATAGCCAGATTCAGTACAGTACACATACAGCATATGTAGATTTACAGATTTTTATGGACGTTGGATTCTTCTGAAGTTCTTTAATAACATGCTTATCTCCTAAAATGTTTGAGAGTATATGTAATGACTATCAGAGATATACACATCATAATGTTAAATATGAAAACCATGTGATGCCACACAGGTCATTTATTTCACTACGAAAAATATAGAACGTAGAGGTCATTTTAGCTCACCTTCACAGAAGTAAATGAATATCATCTTGTATGTAATCCAGTGGTTTTAGTTTACAAAATGCGTAGTGAGTGTGTTTCAGGAATACACCCCAAAGTAACAACACAGTAACAAGGTTGAGCATCAAAGTAGTTTCCGCCTGTCCCAGCAAAACTAGCTCCCTTTAAATTTAGACTTAGGACTTATCTGATGAGGCAACTACTGTTCTCATGGATCTCTCCCGCTTAATGATAGCAGCAGTTCATATATTTGGTATACGAAGCTGGTTGGAAGCAGGAGGTCCACCTAATGCAATCCCAATAAGTCCTCCTCAGCTTAGACTTTGTAGAGAGATGTTGATTTAACTGTATGGTCATGTTGGAGGATGCAGTTTGTAGTGCTGTTCACATATTGTGTTATTCTGACCGCGCTTAATAATTTTGAATCCATCCATGGATAACTCTTTCAACCACTCTCTACAGTATGTTTTATGCTTATTGGATTAGATCACTTTGCAAATAAAAGCAGAAAACACACAGAAGTTTTAATACTTTATCAGACTGTGCGGCACAAGTTAGCCATTACTGAAAATAAGTGTTATTAATTCATTGCGATGAATTTTGTCATGAGTTGCCCAGGACAGATTGATAGTTTATTTAGGAACTGAACTGCACATTGTGCCAAAACAAGCACTGCACAATATCGTAGGGTGAGCAACATGGTAATTGAACGAAGTAAAATTAT
>BRZM01002792.1:35186-71936 GCA_033238685.1 Lates japonicus | reverse complement strand
TGGTTTCAGCGTGAAACATGCGATCAGCCAGCGTAGCCAGTGAAATTGTCACCATCGCCAAGATACAGCCGGTCATTGACCACGACCCCGATTCGAAGAGTTCTCGTCAGCCCGTCTCGTCTTCAAACGTTCGTCCGAGCCCAACCACGTAACCACCGCGTCCGTCAACCTCCTCAGCCTGTTCGACACCGCCTGTCTCGTGGCCACTGACCCCATACCACGCACACGGCAGTGATGCACCACCGTCGACGCCGATCTCCCCGGAGTCATGGCCGCCAGCATCCAGGCCGCAGTGAGAAAGAGCATCTCTGCAGCCTGCAGTCATTGCGCAACCGGCACCGACGGACCGCGAGTGCCGAGCAGCCGACATCAATCACATACCTTAAACGTCAGCCCAGCCACGCATTCTCACAGCCAACAGAGCTGGCTGGCGCATCATCAGCGCTTCATCGTATATTTTGTCAGCGAGAACACGCTGCGTGTGGTTTTTTGTCCTTCTTCAGCCGAACATCCATTACAATTTTTCAGTCATCTTCAGATATTTTTTCATCACCTCCGTCGCGCCGAAGCCAGTCACACTGTCAGGTCAATTTTCCAGCCCCTTCCTACAGGGAGCGGCTCAAGAACGATGGCATGCGCCTGGGCACAGCCCGCAGAACCCAAGAACCCGGCGCAGTAGCTGTTCACAGAGACGGAAACAGCAGGGCATTTGAGGTCGAGTCTGCAACGTAACCTCAAAGTCAAACCGCAGCCCAGCCAGGGCGAGTACCGCCAGTCCAAAACACAAAAACACCCCACCCAGACCTGCGGCGTTCGAGTTCATTACCCAGTTACCGCGGGCAGCGATTGCCGAGATGATCACCACCGCCTGAACCTTCTCGAAAGATCGTTTGGTTGCGCAAGAGTGACGCAACGCGCCAGTAATCGTTCGAAGCCTATTTTCACCAGATTTATTCAGTTCGTCAGAGAACAACATTTCAGTTGCCACTTCCAGGGGCAGTTAAAACCAGCAGATGAAATATGTCAACAGGCAGCCAGTCAAATAGTCTGCCGAGTTTTATGATGATGTTTGTTAAAATTATAGCGACAACCAGCTAACATGTTAACACATTTTGGCCCACGCGCCAGCATGAATCTGATGATGTCACCAGAAACGTTCGGTTGCCGTGGCCCGGTTTTGGAAGTTGATTAAAGATACAGGCGATTTCAAATTGATTGAAATACAACCCGCAGTTTTCTTCCAGACAGCCTCAGCCTCCTCCCAGCCCGCCAGCCTGGTTTCGCGATCTCGTCCAGCCTTCGGTACCCGTTAAACATCTTGCCGCCAGGCGAACACCGGCGGCACCGCGAGATGATGCAGCACATTTGCTGGTCAGCTTCAGATATCATTAACCCGTGGCGTTCATCCCACGATTCACCGTTGGCTAGTGCCAGATCACCGCAGCGAGTTTTCCACCGAAGCCGATGTCGTGAAATTGTCAGGACTCTGACGAACTTTCAAACCACCAGTCTGTTGTGCCAGTCCGCTGGGTTCCCGAGCTAACGATGACCCCTGACAGCCGGGAGGTAGAGGTGAGCAGACGGTTGCGCCTGTTTGTTTGCGGCTTGGCACAGGCCGCCGGAGGACAGCGTCGTTTCTCACGCCACCGTCAATGGTCACTTCGCCGGTCACACGGCCGCGGTCACCCCGCGACCCCGCAGAGCCGCTGATTGCGCGGGCATGCACCTTGCGCTGGCGCGTCACTTTGCCGGAGAAACAGCCGCAGCATTTCAATAAACCGTTATCACGTTACGGTCGGTCATTGGTCGGTCAGCAAAACAGCTCACACCGAGGTACCACTCGAATAGATTTGTCGATTTGTGGTTCAATCGATACATTTAAATCATCGCCAGCGACCAATAAACACAACACACATCAAAACACTAGCTCATAACAATGACCGACATCAGAAACCGATACTGCGCGAAAGATCCAGCTGTCTCGGATCAGCATCTCGCCATCATTTCTGTAACGTGGTCGTAGAATTGCCGGCCACCTAGAAGGCCGCGAGGGTCTGCGAGCCCGATCACGCGCTTTATTTTTTTTTGCCGAGCCTCTGTATTGCAGATGCCGATCTCTCACGTTTTGAGCACAGCTTGCCGGCAGAGATCACCAGACTTCAGTCAGATTTCAAACACGCATTCAATTGCTCCACAACGACGACAGAAAATGTTTGCTTTCTGAGATATTACAGAGTTACAGAGGATCAAGACCAGTCTTTCCCAACGCCATTTACAGATACGCAGATATTGCATCTTTCAGCGTAAACAACATGAAAACATCAAAATCAACGGTCTTCAGCGTCGTTTCAGCCGAGCTAAGCCCGACCACCATTTTCAGCCACAGACCATGCATTTAACGACCTGAGTGAAAATATCTGTCATGCATTTTCAATCATTATGGATGTCGTTTGCCGCCAGCCAGTGCATCCTCCAGGATTTTCGATCAGTCGGGAGAAAAACCACACGCAGCTCACAGCAGCCTCGGGCCGACACATATTACATTTGTGGAATATTTCGACAATACTCTCAAATAGCTGAGAATTGTTCGCCTTTAAATGACGCAGAATTACCGATTTACGGCTCGTCATTGCAGAGAGTTGATACGATTGCCTGCTCCCATCGAGCCTTTTGCCGACCGCGAACATATCACCAGCTCATCTCCAGACATAGCGAACAGATGCAACATGCCGCGCCGGTCACGGCCATTTCGAATGCCGTTTGTTGCGCAGACGCCAGTCTCCATTGACGATAGCGCCGTGCGTTTGAGCATGCAGACGGCAGTTCAGAGTCATCAAACATCATCGCGATTGCACAGCACATTGCTCAAAACCAACGCCAGCGGGTTCAGTCGCGCCAGAACAAGCGTTTCATTTACGTTCAATTCATTTGTTCCGCGTTCACCATAAAAATGAACAGTGAAGATTGTCCTGGCGATGAGATGCTCATCAGGCAGAGGCTCGGATCCAATCATTCGAACAACAAAGCACGAAGAACAGTCAGATGTCATCAGAACCGGTGAGCCGGGCGAGCGAGGGGAGCGGAGCGGGCCGCGAGTTGCAGGCCGATTTCCGCGGGAACACAAAGCCTCATACAGGTTCAGCCACATGACAGCCACTTGTCCTGAGCCGCAGGCATTTCAGGCCCACGCCGTCACGAGACAAGCGAAGCGCATGATGCTTCGCGTTCACCTCACCCGCTGGGCAGCCCGTGACCGGGCCGCCGGGCGCGAGAGCGCCCCAGCCGCGCCGAGCCGCGCAACCTGTTCAGGCCTTATGGACATGAAGAACCAGACAGTCAATACTCGTTTCAATTATGCACCACAACCCGACGTGCCTGCCCAATCACAGACATGAAGCGCAAAGACCAACGGGCTTTTGAACAGCTGGCCTCATGCCGCCACGTCGCATCATCAACAAACACCAAAGCTTCCGTTGTTGTCACGGGGCCCGTTACCAACAACGCTTTTGAGGTTTCACAGCACAGCCCGCTGACTGAAGCCCGAAGAGCAATCAGAGCTATTCTGGTCAGGAATGTCAATAATCGTTTGCCGATCAGCTTCAGCCAGTACCGTCACGATTGTTTCATATGGCCGGTCATTAAACCTTCAACAGATTGTTTTGCCGTTCGTTATAAAGCGAGCAACATTCAAACAGCTTCAGAACTGCCGAACAAAGCAATGCACACATCAGCCGTATTTGTTGTAACAGCCGCAATACTGTACTGCACCGTGGTCAGCTGTAAACTGATCAGGAACACAGCTAGAAGTGGTCAAGTACCAGGCTGGTCGCCATCGGTTTCACGCCGCAGTCTTCTTGCGAGTTATTGTTCACAATGCCACATTGTCATTATTACCCACTTCTTCACCAATCCGCATGAGCCCGCTTGCGCTTCCTTCCGTAGCACCGGTGAGGAGCAGCCGTCCAGTTCTCGCAGCGTGAGTTGAACCGGTTGGGTCCACTGGCTCTGGCTCGATAATGTTAAAGTTCAACGACACATCACCACGACAGTTTATCCTCATAAACAGTGAGTGTCAAGGGCTTAAACAGATCATCAAACAGCAAACAGACAGAAAGCGGTTGTCTTCATCTTGCCAGGGCCGAACATTGTGCCACAGAACTCATTGCCGGCAAAACACACACCGTTACGAAGGCAAGATTTATTGCAGACTGCGCCGCACAGTTTCAGCCATCGTAGGCGCATCATCAACCACCGCCTTTGCAGAATGAAACAAATGCCAAAACAACATGACCACAGTCACGATTACTGGTCAACACACATACATATTACCGCATGTCCAGTAATACGGCCCGCAGCAGTCCAGAGTATCAGCAGCCAAACGAAAGGTTATGGCTGCGCCATGTGTCAGGAACACCTTCGTCATGAACGTCGCTACAGACAGCTCAAGACGTCCCCGTTCGCAGTTGCCGTCAGTTTAGCCTCGTCGGTCAGAAACACAGCTCCTCGGCGAACAGATCGGGATCATCAAGATCGTTTACGCAACAGTGATGGGGAATCAGTTGCCGGAGTCGTCCCGATCAGCCGAGGCTTAATAGAACATATCGCTCGCCAATGTACACACGTTCGTCAACCTGGCTTCGAAAGGATGGTAGCACAAATTGCCGAACGACAACGTCACGCCGCCGGTTCAGATCATTTCATCAAAATACCGGAAGGCCTGATCACCAGCATAAAGTTTGCTCGTCAGCACGGGAGTTGCCGCCTGTAGCGAGAACATTTCGTGGTCAAACACATATTGTCAGATTGGTTGAATACCGTTCAGCGGCGACGATAAGCCGAAAGAAAACCATCCCTCCACAATATTGTATTTCGCTTTAAACTTTACACCCCCTGTGCGAATTGCCCCGCCACCAGCCGCCGGCGGTCAGCCACGTCTTCGCCGTCACCCATATTGTTCACGGTCACAGGTCAAACGTCGTTGAACGGGCGTGTCAGGCAACAATCACGTCTCGAGTCAACCGCCGCCCATATCGCGCTCATTCAGCTGAAACAACACAGTTATAGGCGTTATTGTCAGAACACATATTCAGGAAAACTCAGGACGAATATTTCATTTTACACAAAGAAGCCAGAACGCAGTTGCGTTGCCGAACATTGGAAGTCATAAAATGAACAGCCACGCTGATGGCTGGCATACATTTTATTTACGCCAGAAATAATTATAACAGCCGATTGCCAGCAGTTCATCGCGGGCTGTTCCGAGCCATTTCGCAGTCACACAAGCTCACCCTCCCTCCTTACCATTCTCAAACGATTCAGTTCGACACATGTGATGTCCTCAGTCTTCAACATCACCAGCCTGACCGAACCTGCTCCTTCAACAGCAGCCTTCCTTCCTTCGCCAGCGCGTCGTCATCAGCCTCCTTCTGCCTTTTTTCTCCATCTTCTCCGACCAGCCCATTGCGTGCAGCGATTACACCGTCTGGTGCTGCGGTGAGGAGAGCATGAAGTGGATGGGCAAGCTGGGGAGAAGTGACAGCAGGTGTATTTGCCTGAGCCTCCGCCCGTTTGCGTGGTGCAGCCCAGTGCGCAGTGGCACGGGCCAGAGGAGGTGGGCATCCGGCTGAACAGCTGAGAGTATGCAGACATCAGCCGACAGCCATTATCCGGAGGCTTCCGCCGCATTCGGAAGAGGGACCGAAGGCATGACGCATCACCAGCCGGATTGTCACTGTCTCTCGCGAGTTCAGCGTCCTGCCCTTCAACTGCTGGTTCAGCTCTTCCCGCCCCGGTCCATTTTCAACCGTCCCGCCCGCAGCTGTGCTGCATTACCAGCTTCTCGACCGGCTGAGCGACCGCCAGACCACCACCGTATCTGGCCGAGGGTCCGACAGGAAAGGATGGCCGAGCGGACAGCTGGGTCCGGAGCCGGGCTGGTTACAGTGAAGCCTGCAGCAGCGAGCCAGATTGTGCGGTCCAACAAAAGAACCAACCGCCGAATTTCATCAACACCGTCACACACGACAGCATCTGTCAATTTCCATCACAAATCATTTCGGAACTGTTTCGACTTCCCAGTCGTCAGCAACACCTTCCTCCCTCAAAACCCGCGGTCAGCATTGCAATGATGTTACCCTCGACATACACAAGACCGAGACAACATAAACAGTGTGAAACAACTGAAGAGCAACACCGCAAAGAAGAAAACAAGCCTCCTTCTCGCAGCAACATTACCGGCGAGCCCGCGATTATCTTCAATATTGCAGTCGTATTACAGTCAGGCCGAGTCAGACGACCCCGCCCAGATCCACCGTGCCAGCCATCCAAAATATCTGCGATAAAGATAACAGAGCATTAATCAGCGTAGCAGCGTTGTTGCGCCTGATCAGAAGCTCGCGTTTCGAACGGACGAACAAAGAACATTTGCACACAACGGAGCTGGTCAAACGTTTCGATACCACCCGACCACAGCGACTGTGCCCGAGCAAGAACATGGCAGCCGAGGAACAAACTCTTTCTCGTTGTCCAATGTAGCAACAGACATTGAGATTTCTCCCCACTCCACCAGCAGCCCGCCGGGTCAGTTACGCCGACAACATTCGTTTTGATAGATTTTGCAAGAGCAACTAACACGTCATCACAAACACAAACAGCACAGGTTGCTGCGCCAGCCCGCTGCCTCATTCCAGTTCAGCGTTTATCAGCCCATCAGTCACCCTCATTTCACCACGCCCGTTTAATAACGGCGAAGTCGTCAAAATCAGTCCATTTCACCACCACCTTCAGTTCACCGAAGCAAAACGCATTGTTCCGTTTCAAACAGCCGGTCACTGCCGCCTTCAATCCCTCCATTATCGCATCGATTTCGCATTGCCTGCTCAAAACAAAATGATTACAGCTGAAAGTTTGCCGAGTCGATGACGTTCACTTTAACCCCTGTTTGACAGACCAAACACCACCGGTCACTGCGGACCAGACGCGACGTTACAAAGAGTGGTCGATGCCCTCCGGCATCCGTCGTGAGGTTCAATCAAATGAACGAACGTGCCATCAGCTGAATGCAGACGCCGAGGGTTTGTCTCGGCAGCACAGCAAGCGTTGCGTCTCGCGCCGTCAGGATCGATCACGCCAACGTCGTCATAACACGCCTGTCGACAGGCTTTTTCATCGAAAATAGTTCGTCAGCAGACACGAGCCACCGATAAATCCCCTGAACCGGAGGGAGTTAAACACCAGTTACCGCTGGCCTGATCATTTCACTTTGGGAACTTGCTCCAGCCAACAGTCAGTTTCAGGTCCCGGCGGGTCTCTGAAACATTTTCGACATAAGATAAACATTTGCAGCGCACGCCCGGTTGAAGATTTCATTGTCTCCACCTCCATCAGCAGTTATCGATGGGTGCACCAGCAAACGACTCAAATCAATTCCAGCAGTGACAAACATGGCGTATCGCCCGCCGTAGCAAGCAGGCATTAATGGAGCGTCAGTTAAAACGTTATTTAGCAAAGCCGCTGAAAGTTACCATGAGTACGAACCGGAAATACATAATTACGCAGCATGTTGTTTTAGCAGGATGTCGCATTGCAGCTTTGCGCCGATCTGCGTCCGAGGCCGCTGAGAAAGAAAGCCGCGAGGTAACAGCGCTGACAGCGCACACAACAACATGCAGCCAATGAACATGCCATTATTATCGGCTCATCATCCAGTTCACACAAGTTGGGGCACGTTGCTCGGCCGATGAGTTATTGTTGACAACAACGCCATTGTTAACCAGCCAGACCCGATGGCATATCGCGAGTCAACAAAGCGAGTCACACCATCTCGACACGAATACCGGTAATCATCAGTAAAACACACGTGAACCACGTAGGCCGCCGTGGTTATTTCGGTTCGTTGCATCATTTGATAACGACCATGGTGGCCGACAGGGCCCATCTGAAGTTCACGTACCGTCCAAAAGTCCGCCCTGCACGCCAGCGGTCGAGTCATGAATGCCAAACCGAAGATTTTCTCTCATCAAAATGTGCGAGGATAACATTGTCTGTGAGCCAGATTCTGTGGCGACTTCAGCATCAGCCTCCCGTTTCAACTGACACCCTCCAGGTAGCATCCTTGCCTTGTCAGTCTCCGCCCTGTCTCCGTCACCTCGATGGGTTGAATCAGTGACATTGTAGTCTCACAACCAAAATGCCTTCTGGCTGGCGAAACAGCCAGCGAAATCAGGTTCATCGTTCAAGACTGAGCTTGGTGGCACCCCAGACAGTCTGAAGAGCCACCATCCAGCCGCGAGCCGTTCGTACCGTGCAGTCAACAAACAGACAGTTCGATGAGTCATCAACAGAACGGCTGTACCGTTTTTTTTGTTTTGTTCATTTTTTATCTGTCACTTCGATGAGTTATGGTCGACCGACGGTTAAAAAATGATCCTCCCACAGCAGATGTTGTGTCAGGCCCGTCGTTGGTTTAACTAAATGTAACGAATAATTGTCAGGTGTACAGCTTGTTACCACATACCTGTCAAACACATGAAACCAGCCACGCACGCTCAGCAGTGTCAATGGCCGTGTTTTAATGTGTTGGTTCATTCTCTTCGGATCAGACACGTAGTGGGTCACATGAGCTCAGGAATTGAAGACCACAAGGCCCCATGGCCGACCTTCACCAGGAGCAGACGCCAACAGAGTTTCTATCGCGGGCCAGTTACAGTGAATGAGACAGTTATTCGAGCTGATTTGTCGCTTCCCGCTGAGCACAGCCTTGACGCAGAACAAGACATTGCGTGCCTGCTTGCTAAACAGTCACAGCGAGTTACGATCTTCAGAAAAGTCATTTTCCAGCAATCATTTCACCGCAATCAATCATTACCAGCCGACAGCAACAGTCGTCCGGAGCGATGGGTCTGGGGTAGTGGCGGAAACCAGACTCCAGCAGTCATGTGACCAGCTCTCGAAGCCGAAAGTGCAGTGGCGTGAGCATGATGCCTGGCCGGATTTCACCATTGGCTGCACAGCAGTTCGGCTCAGCAGAGCACAGAAAACCATTCAGGTGAGGCCCGGCTGCGCCCCGAGCCCAGCGGATACCGTCTGCCGCTGCTTCGTCAGATACAGCTCACCGCATGATTGGCACCCGATTTGCGCGCAAACAACACTTCGAACAAAAGCCACGACCGCGACATGACGCCATTTGTCAATACGAGTTAACTTTTGAAACCAATCAAACCCTTTTTCAGCCACCATTTGCCTGCATGTTAACGACAAACGTCGACTCAGTGTCGCGTCATACCAGCCCGTCAGCCTTTATTGGCAGACATCACAACAGTTTAAAGATGCCGATGAGCAGCGAACACGTGTATTCATCCGCGAAATGATCGATCGCCTTCGCGACGTGAACAAAGCGGTCGTTCAAGAACATGATCATTCAATCTGAAACCAGGACGCACCTTATTTAACAGGCCGGTCTTGCCCAATTCCCCAAGGTGAAAAATAAGAGCCAGTCAGAAAGAACGCAACGCTGGTTCGAAGCCAACACCAGGGTTGCCGAGTTCACGAACCCCAGCACTTCTCACTCGTTTCGCGCGCAACCCACACAATCAATCAACTTCTCATCTCGGCACCCCAATCATCAGCATTTTGACCAACGAACAGAGCCAGACGTTTCAACAGGTCGCCGATCGCCAGCCCGCACAGCACCGAACAGCGCAGCCTTTCCTCTCAAACCGCGAGACAAACACAGAACACCGTTTCACCCACAGTCTTCTTCAGCATCGCAGCATCATTGCAGCACATGCGATGCCGGCATACATATTATTACGTTAGCAGCATCATATATGGCACGAAACCAACGCCTGTAAGCGTTTGTTCATCCATTTCAGATTGCCGATTACGGCATGCATTGCCCGGTCAGCTTACGATTGATCAGTATATCAATCATTAACACCGTGTATGTCGATTTGTTCCAATGCTGCCAGAGCCCCACGATGGTGCAGCACGGCTCATCTCTCGTTTGACACACCGTAGCCGACAGCCGAGTTTTCTCTCGGGAAAAAGTCCCGAAAGAGTTTTGCAACACAGCCTCCTCCTCCCGCCTGGAGGATCAGACTTCAGTGCCGATCCACAGTGTTTTTCGAGATCTGCCTGAATGTTCACCGTCAGTTTTGCTCTGCGCCTGAAGATGAGCGCAGACCTCGCTCATCTGAACGGTAGATCGGCAGACGATGACCGCCGTGTTACCCAACGGCCTGCGCGCTGGGCGCACGTTGCGGCATACCAGGCCCAGCTCATCGCCGCTATCACGCATCAACCCCGATGCCTCCAGTTCACCCTCTGATGAACGACTTGCCGGGTTACGTGCCGAATTATTCCCTCGATGCCAACAGCAGCTAAAGGTTTTTAAACCGAATTTTGAGCGCTCGAGTCTCTGAGTCAGGTCGCCATTAATCAGCTATCTTCATCGTTATTTAGTCAACAGTAGAATGTGAGATCAGAGGCTACATTGCGAGCATTGCCCCTCAATATTCAGCAGGGCAACGGTCATGTCTCACAGAACCCCCGATTCACTGTTAACAACATGATTTGCCAGCAGCCACAATCAGCCGAGTAAATCACCGATATCCGCAACCATTACCGACGCCGCAGAACAGCGAGCTCAACACGACACGAAGATGGGTTTTTCACAAACCACTGTACTCATCTCGCATCATTGCCGTTGATTGTGTCACACCAAACCATCAATTTATACAACATAGACTTCATTCACTGGTGACATGCCCGCTTCGGTAGATTCAGACCAACTATTTGAGCTGAAGCCGCTTTCTGCCCGACTAGTTTTGCCTGCAGACAGCATAGACCGTTGTGTTTCGTTGCCGCATCATCGGTTTGCCTCATCCATTGGCTCATCATAACAGTCAACAACCGAACCGTCGATATCGTTGTAGTTCTGTCGTGTCAACCATACTATGGTATTCGCGTAACTGGGTACCATCGTTCTCGTAAATTGCATGGTCCAGATCTGGCAAGATATCGCCACCTTCACAAAGCGCCACCTTCTCTCGTTGCCGCTTTCAGCGGTCTGTGAAACAATCGCCAGAACCGTTCGTTTCAAACCGAATTACGCGCGATCTTCAAAGACCAGCATCAATATTAGCCTCGACACGGTCTCAGTGCGAATCATTATGTTTACACGGCACAGCCTTTAATTTGCTGAATACATGGTGGCGTTAAATACCTGCATACCATTGCCCGTCACGAGCCGCAGCCTGCGTTTCACCTGAATATCGCCACGGTTGTTCACCGTGTCATTATCTGGATGACGGCAGCAGCCGGGCCTTGGCGACCGTTCGGCGACTGCCCACGGTCAGAACGCCGGTCAACCGCCCACACCTGATCAATGACGGTTCATTTCGTCATGTATTTTACAAGAAAACAGGCCACCATCTGTCATCAAAACCGCTGTTATGCAGTGTGTTTCGCCTTTACAGCTGATTTCCGAAGAAGAATCAGTACATATGATGCAGCATCAACAGCAACACAGTAAACAGTCCGTGCGTACACACAGCAAATCAAACAAAAGATCCTGTTCAGCAAAACCACAGAGGCCTGCCACAGTCACGTATTGCCGACAATCAACAAGCGAATGTTACATTGCACTGATCGGCCATCTGCATTTCGAAAGTTCTCCAGAACACCATCCCCGAGCATCATTGTCCTCTTTCCCGACGACATCCTCATTCCAGCTACGCAACCATCTTTTCCGGTCGAAGAACGTGCCGAGTTCTCTGTTCGTCATTCACGAGCGGTGCGAAAGGCCACCACCAGGCACTGTGCACAGGCCTGAGGTCTCCTTCCCGTCGAGACCCCTCATCTAATTGTTAACTGAAAGAAATATCGAGTTTCATAGCCAGAGCCACAACTTTACTCAACATCATGACTGACAGAGGAACTATTTGTCATCTCGATGAATGCCGTCATTTTACGTAGCCGCGTTTCAGTCAGATTGTTTTTCGTTCAGCAACCGGAATATTACAGCCATTGTCCGACCACAAAGAGTGACCATCCTTTTTCCCTTCGTTAGCAAATTGCCAGAACAGTTTCACGATACGAGACCGCCGATAAACACAGCGTTGCTTTGCGATAAGAAATTTGCGTAGGTAAGCCGCATGAGCAAACAGACAATACACGGAAAAGAATACTCAGACGTTAGCGAGCTGAAACAGTGGCCATTAACATCAGTCTTTAGCTTAACCCTTTGTCGCGTCACAGCAAAGCGTCATCTGTCAGCCTTTTTATCATACCTTTATTATTGTTTGCATACAGGAACATCGCGCACCGGTCAGCATGTTTTCATTTATTATGCCCTTACCAAAGGCGACAACAGTTCCCTGAAGATACTGTTCGTTTCATTTTGTTTCAAGGAAATATGAGAACAGTTTATAAACAGAACCGAATAGGCTTGAAACCGACCTGACAGTAGCAGACACATAAAGACGCAATGACAAAGATAACCTCAACACATGGCATTCTCACTTCCTCAGATCAGAAATCAACCAGCACTTCCAGAGTAGTTGTCAATCATTCGGACAGAAAAATACTAAGGCCTAACACCATCAATAGTTAGGTAAAATGCCAGCCCCACATCTGTAAACTAAACATTTCAGCTCAGTTTTCTAAGATATAGTCCAATGACCTTGGATACTGATCGTTGGCGGAACGAAAAATAAACCACTTCAAACAGGCATACTGCTGTCCTGGGTCCTTCATTTCAGTAAAGTAAAGCGCAGCTTCCAGTCGTAGTAGACCAACAAATTATAATCATCCTAAACAGAAAACCAAACAAAGTTTCGCAAAGCCTGCCATGCAACGAGCAACGCACTGTCACATTCCACCCCGTTGGTCATGCACATTTGCACTGCAGTCGATTGCCCTCAGCCGACAGCGCAGCGCATTGGCTGATTATGACACCGAACACCAGCCAGATACGGTGACGATTGTAATCGGAGAGCCGATTTGCAAATTGAACAGTGAAACGACAGCAGGCGACCGTACACACCACCCCGGCGATGGCGAGAGGTGGTACTGTGGAGACTTTAAACATTTTCATTTGCTTACTAAAGATTTAAACACAAAATGATGGCTGTTGTTGTGGTGATATTTCGACAAGTACGACAAAGACAGGCGTAATTATGGGTCATTTGGTCAGCAGTGGTAACCACCAGTGTCGGGGTGGACTTGTGTTCAATGGCACGAAGCGAGGTCTCAAACGAACCGCCAACGGCCCGCGCATTAAAGACAAGGGCCACCGTCAGCGCGGCTGGAGTCCGACGCTGAGCGTTGGTAAATGTCCATGAAAAAATATCTATGTTAAGAAACTATGCGGTCCACATAGCTAGTTGACAGGCTGTCAATCACCGGAAATAACAGGTAACCAGGCCGTATCAGCCCCGTCTGTGACAACAACCTATTGTCGCTACCATAATCCTTATCCACCGAGCTAACGCTGGTATCATGTAGTCTAACCAACAGTATGTGTCATTTGTTGGTATTCTCAATAGATATTTGCCTTACCGACATTTTACTCAACGCTCAGCGTCGGACCCCAGCTGCGCTGACGGTGGCTGCTGTCTTTAATGCGCGACTCCGTTAACGATTCGTCTGTTTGAACCTCTTCAAATGAACGTTATTTACAAAATCACACCTGACAATTTCATCGCCCACTGCTCAAGTTTACCACCAATATTAGAAAGAATCATAATTTACGGTCAATGGAATGTTGTCGTAAACTATTTATCAGGAAAATATCACCACAAATAAGCAGCTAAAATCATTTGGTGTTTGAGTCTTTGAAGCAAAATAAGTATTTAAAAGTCTCCACGAGAGCCACCGTTACAAAAGTCACCCAGAGGGGTTAAAGAGGATGTGTACAGTTCGCTCTGCTTGACCTCGATCACTGATTCCCCGAACGAATCGAGCTCCTAGATCTCGTCCGTCACCGTTCTCCTTAATAGATATCTATATAATCAACCGAGAAAGACAACCTAACTGTCGTGAAATATTAAGAACAACAAACCGCAGACAAATTACTACATAATATATTACAGAGGTAGAACAACGAAGCACATTTACCAATTATTGTGCTTGGAGAGCCTGGTAAATTGGATGTACTTTGTTTTATTTATTTAGAATAACTAGTATTTATTCATTACATTTCGATAAGATAAATTTTTATCAAATAAACAAAGAGACCAAAAGTTAACATTATATATATTTTTAAGTAGTTTATTTTTCGTTCCAATCAATAAAATATCCAAAGATGCTGGATTATCATATAAAACCGTAAATATTTAGATTTTACAAGATGTGAATTTCGGCATTTTAAGCTAAAAACTATTATTAGAATTAATTATTAAATGTTGCCAAGTAATTTTCTGTCAGAGACCAATTGAGTAGCTACCTAGAGTACTGGTTGGTTTCTCATGTCTGGGAAGTGAAAGCCATGATTTGGGAGTTATGTCTTTGTCATTTGCATTCTTCCCATGTCATTAATAATTTCCGTGAGTCAGTTTCAGGGCCTGCTGTTCAGCCTGGAACATAAACTGTTTCTCATATTTCCTGTAGGAATTCAAATGACAAGACAATTATCTGATATCTTCCAGAATTTTGACATCGTAAACTGCTTATAAAGACTAATAAATGAAAACTATGCAGCTAGTTAAAAAGAACACGTTATTCTTCTTATTACAAAAATAATAATAAAAGTTGTTATATAAAAGATACAACAAAGATTGTGTTTTTGTTTGTGATAACATTTAAAGGGTTAATAAGTCAAACCTTAAAGACTAAATGTTTAAATGGTTCCTATATGTTTACTTCCTTGAACACAGATATGGTTTTATTTTAAGGTATAATATAATAGTTTGAACCCATAGCCCACACAAATGCATGCCTGCAAACCTGCTTGTCCTTAAAAACCTTTGTTTACTGTATAACATCAGCAGTCTCAGTATGTGAAACTGTGGTTCATAGCTGGGTTTCGTTTTTGGGAAGTTTAGGTCACTTTACACAGGTCATGAGACAGAGATGGAAGTGAATGGGCTGTAAGAAAGTACCGAAAAATATTCAGTCAAAGATAAGGAAAACAGCTAATCCTCACTTTTGAGAAACTGGAAGGAAATGTTTGGCATTTTGCATGGAAAATGACTTAAACAATTCATCAGTTATTAAAATGTTTTAATTTCTGTCAATCGTCTAATCAACTAACGTTCATCTGAGCTCTAATTTTATGTGCTGTTGAGTAGTTTAACTACACAATATACGTAATACCTTTTAATGTTTTAATTGTGAAGCTGCTAAATGGTAAAGTAAGTTGTAAATATAGCTATAAAGCTCAAATGATCGAATTGTAATGAGCAAAGTCGTATGTAATTGTCCGATATATGCACAAAATTGAGTAAATGTACTACACCACTCATGAGATGACAGGATTCTTAAGAGGAAAGCTGCCCACATATCAAGTTAAGAAAAATGATCATGCTAGAATGAGGAGACAGGAGTAGAGAAGTTTCACTGGTAAGAGAGGATGTGGGAGAAATGTCGATGGAACCCCAACGTCACAGATGGCCTACAGCTTTAATTACAACAGCTATTCGAAATGTTGGTTGTGAAACTTTGAAATGCCACATGTAATTTGTATGCCACAACCGATTTATCCTATGGCACAAGAGAGAGACACTGGAACAGGGATACTATCGAGGCAACTGTTATATATTATGTACACTGGACTGAAACACATTGTAACCTCAGATACTTTTACATCTTATAATTGATTCTTTCTCGGAAGGAAATCAAACAATAAGAACAATATTTGGTTTTATTTAGTTAGTAGGATATTGAATAGGTAGCTCCACTAGTAACTCAAAATGTACAACAAAGCTGAACCATTTATTTATTCAGAATGTGTAATACAATTTCAGTGACTCAATAGGAATAAATAGTTAACTATGCATTCTAACCATGGTAGAGAAAAATAGTCACTATAGTCATAAAATTATCAACTACTATCAACTAAGATAGTAATAGGTGGTCAATCGTAATATTATATCTCAAATGTAGAAACACAAAACATATCATATTTAATAAACTTAGTAATAATATGTAAATGTTTATAATTTACATATATAATTTTTAAAATTAAAAACTGTTAATAAACATAATAAACAAATGAAATCTAATTTTCTCCCATTACTAGAACCATGTCAAAGACTCATGTGTTAACCTGTCTTTTAGAGATCCCCAGGCTGGGTTTCTGCTTTTTTGGAAAACCAGGTAAGAAGCCAGGCATTGGCTTAAGGTGACCACTGGAAACGAGTAAGGAGAAAGGTGGCGACTTCCACCTTGTGTGTAAGCGGTCAAGCATCATCTGCCTGGAGTCTAGCCAAACACTTTAAGATTTTAAGAACCAAGATACTCTGGACAATGGATACCATAAACATAATCATACCAAGAACTGCAACAGTATCAGTGAGTTCAGTTTGCGACTGTATGATGGAGAGTAAATGGATGAGAGGCTAAAATTGATGAGCACTGCATAACAAGCGGCAGCATTAAAGCAGTTTCAGGTATATATCGCTCCCATAAAGCACATTAACAGAAAGGCTTCCAGAAAAACCCCAAATCCAGACTTAGAAAGCCAGCTATTGTTATCAAATAGTTGAATCTGATTCACCAAACAAATTAAAGAAAATATTCCGTCTGTAAAAATGAGATAAGTCTATGTTATATAAATTAGTATTTATAGTTAACAACCTATCTTTAGCCGAGTTGCAGGATGAACAATAGTGGATACATGAAAAAAATTATCTTTGTATCGTAATTTGTCATAGGGCTCACTGATTTCTGCATGTCAATGTACATTAATTGAATATAGTGGGTATTTACTCAATCAGATTAGCAACTGTAAAATCACAGTTATTTGACACGTGAATCAGGACTGTAGATGAGATAGTTGGGACGTCCCCTGCTGATATTAGGCAACATGATCATCAATGGAAATGGATTCACCTGTTCTACTGTTATTTAGGATACTTTGATGAACTGCTGAGGGTTTGAAAACTGAAAGGTCTTGTCACCTCAGCACCAAAATTCAGCTAAAAAGCCTTTAAACTACTTCTAATATAAGGAAAAATAAACCAATATACAACAAATTGTTCTCCAAATCGCAAGTAATTAAAATTATCAGAGTTGAAAAATTATAAAATTAGTTGGCAATGGATGGCATGCCAATTGCTGGATATAAAATATGCCACTGCTGTAGTGACACACACCCAAACTATTAACAAATACATTATGATACATATATTACATATTAACACAACAGTCATGTCTGCCCATTCTACTTCCATCACCGACAGAGTCCTCCACTTAGTCTATCATCTGTACACAGAGAGCAAAACTACAACCAGTGAACCCAAGAATTTGGAGTCCGTAAGAAAAAGCAGTCTGTCTAACTTTAAAACTATGAATCAAACCGAGAGGAGGAGAAACACAAAAAAATTTTTTCCCAATTGAGAAACATCGTTGTCGAAAAGTTGCAGAGACAGTATCAAAAACAAGAGATAAAATATTGCACCATCATTAGAATACAACAGCATTATCATGTATAAGAGATTAGAATAAAATCAATCATACAATAATTGTTATGGTGTAATATACACAATCAAATTCGTAAGCTGTTGACAATGCATATGTCAGCAATTCACAAATGTATTAGGACTGTCAGTCACTCATACAAACATTGTTTGCATACACTGGTAGTATATACTGTATATATAGTGTGTCTATATATATATATATATATATATATATATATACCAACTTAGCATCATTATTATAGAAATATACTTGTAATGCCACCAGTCTTAAAGAAACTATCGAGTAAAAGAAGAATTATCAATACCACTTTGTTTGAACAGTAGCTGCACTTTGGAATTAAATGCTATGAAATACCTAGCTTTATTTTATATATTCAAACCAGATTTAGTCTTTTATTAGTAAATACTAAATAATCACAAAAGTTAAAAGAGAACTGTTGGATCAGTGTAAATGGATATGAGATTTGCACTTAAAGCAAGAAGTAAAAGTATTTTTAAGAATTAAAAACTGAAACCCTACAGTATAAGTGGTTGGTTTGTACCCAACAATTCTAACGCTCTTCCTGACTAATACTAATTTTTCCACCTAAATGGAATTAAGACTCGGCTTAATCTTACCGGGCCTATTAACAAGATGTGATTCAACAAAGTTGTCAGATGATCATGCTTAGACATTCACTTTGGTAATTGATTACATCCACAGAATGTCAGCCACGGATATTAATTCCAATATATTCATACCCTCATCATCTTTTTAAAACTTATGATGTCTACCAATAAAGCACATTTATAATAAATGATCGAAAATATACTTTGACACACAAATCAAGACAATATCAATATCATGCAAACAAAATAAATTAAAGCTAGAAAAAGTTTGATTAATAAAAAAGGATGCTTCAGTAGTAACAAATGTATCATTATAATACTTTAAAGTCATGTAAAACTTGTTCAAGTACATTTTTAAAGAAACAAATCAAGACACTAATCATGCACTAAACATATCGTTATGTTGCAGCGCGACAGTATCCTACCGTTTTCAGAAACCACACCTCCAGATTTCCATCTAGACTGATGTTTTCAATCCTCTACTGAAACCAAGGTTGCTTAACATCCAGCCTGGCTGTCGAGGCAGAACCATAAACATCAGCGTTTTCACACACCACCGCACTAACTGAAGCTAAATCCTATTCACAGTTCCGGTTTTATACTAGTTTGTTAATGTAACTCAGACAAATATGTTACTGTCACGTATGGTTAGTTGCATAATTTATCAAAGAAATGGTTACGAATTAGAATGCTTTTTTTTTTCTCAGATCCATATTTTGGACCTCCATCAGCTTGACTGTCATCTTGGCACCAAAGCACAAGCAAACACACTAATGTATCTTGTCATAACATCCTCAAAGGTCTCAGCGGAGCGATAAAATCCAGTTTCCCTAATAACTATCCTCCTATTCACTGCCCACGTGCTCCCCAAACCTTCCACTGATGCAAGGGTCGTTTTGCTTCTCTGTAAAGGTTCGCTCCTGGGTTAGAGGTCAACCATGCAGGCTCAACAGTCTTGTTCCTGAGAATTTTCTCATATGACCCACTTTCGATATCCCCAGATCCTGAAGAGAAATTAGACCAACACATTAAAAACACATACATTGGCCTTTATGGTGATGCACTACTGTGATTTCATGTGTTTGATATGAATTGTATTAAGGTGAAAACAAATATACCTGATAGTTATTCATTACATTTTAAGACTAAACCAACTTGGTGATTTTATTTTGTATCTACTGTGGGGAAATCAGTGTTTTTGTATCAGTGTCAGTATGGCTCATCCAAGTGGTAAAACTTAGATAAAAATGGAGCAAATAAAAAAAACAATTTTTAGCCATTCTGGTACAGTGGCTCATCAGACTGTCTGTTTGTTTGACTACTTTGGTACAGACTGAAATATCCTGACAACTGTTGGATAGATGAAAATGTACAGATATCTAGGGTGCCCACAGGATGAATCTTGATGACTTTGATGAACCCCTGAGTTTTCCTTTAACAACCACTGTAGAAGCCAAAGTTTTGGTTTATGAATTCTAATGCTTGTTTCCTTTGAGTTAACCCCATCTAGTGGCTGGGGGCTGGGATGGAGACTGATAAAGGCCAAGGATGCTACCTGGAGGGTGTGGTTAGAGCAGGAAGACAGTCTTTTGAAGTCACTCCCTAAGTCCTAGCAACCACAGACAATGTCCATCCCTTCCTTTTATTTTATTAGAAAATCTTCAGTTTATCTTTAGATTCCTTATTTTTAGTCAACCTTTGGCATTTATAAGTTTTAATAAATAGTTCTTCATATTCTGGACATCATTTGGTGGACTTTGGATTATTTTTGTGTGGAGCTTCAAGACATTTTTGCTCAGCCACCATAGTGGTTATCAAATAGAACAACAGACCAGAAATAACCACAGCAGCCACCATGGGTTCACATTTGTGGTTTTGAGTGATTGCAATGAAATTTGGTATTGACGTTCATGTGACTCTCAGGATGAATTGTAATCACTTTGTTGACTCCTTGACTTTTCCCCTAGTGCCATCATCAGGTCCAAACTTTAATTTAATACAATGGCATTTGGTTTATCAAACTAATAACATTCTCATCAGCTAATTTTAGCATGCTAACATGCTGAACTGAGATGGTGAACACAGTGAAAATGCTTAATATTAGCATGTTACCATTGTCATTGGCTGCATGTTGGTATGCTAACGTTAGCACTTAGCTCAAAGTACCACTGTGCCTCACACAGCTCTTTTCCTCCAACATTTCCACCAGTTTTGAGTGGAACCACTGTGAGATCAACAAAGGGCGCTCACAATGCACAACATGCTGTCTTTCCAACCTGTAAATATGACATGCTGCATGAGGTTTATATATCCTTTCAGTTCAGCTTCTCATGAGTAACTTAACAGCTGCTAAAAATCTTGTTTTTGCTGACCTCCATTGGTTTCACCTCTCACCTTGCTGCAGTGATGTACAACTGTTTTCTAGGGTGAGTCAGTACACCATGACATCACTGCTGGGTGTGGTTACAGGTGCGACACTTCGGACCACACCCATCAGTGATGCTTGCTTTGATCAGAGGTGGAACAGAAATGAAATCTTTAACCGGAGAGGTCAGTAAAACACAAAAATGACACATCTTGTGTCAAAGTAACCAAGTTACCAGGACCTGAAACTGACTGTGCTCATAGACTAAGTTCCCAAAAATGTGGTAAATGATAAAACCAATGATGGCTGAATTCCATTTAGCTCCCTCAGTTTCAGGGTTACACATGGTGGCTCATTATCATACTGTGACTATTTTTCAGTAGAAAAAGGTACTACTGTCTGACAAGGCGCTATTTATAACAACTTGTTAACATGATCAGTCCTGGTAGCAGAGTTGCAACGCCCCACTGGTCTGCCAGAGACAAACCCTCTATTTCCTGATAATCTCTGCATTTAGTTTGTGCTTTGTTCATTCATTTAGTTAGAAAACCTCTGACAGTTCAATACTCCAGAGGCATCAATTACCTCTTTGCTTTGCTTTGTCTTTTATCTGATTATATTATTGATTAATTGTTTAGTCTATGTCAAAAACAAGTTAAAAATGGGCATCATCATTTCCCAGTACCCAAGCTGGTATAATCACATTTCTTTTTTGGGCAAACAGTGCAAGAATATTCAATTTACAATCATAGAGGATTAAGAAAAACAGCAAGTATTAATATTTGAAAAGCTGGAACTGGTACGTTTTTGCTTCAGATAAGACTAAGAAAATTAATTAATTAAAAATGGATTTAATTTTGAATTGACTGACTTTCACCCATTACAATATAACAGGAGAGCAACACATTAGACAAATGAGATGACTGAGTGACTGATAAACTGTAAGATGATGGAATGAGGGGCAGAGAGACAGAACAAACACATGTATAATGTAACTGTGTTTGTGTGTGTGTTAGTTTATGCTGCAAAATCTATCAAAACAGCTAACAGATATTGGTATCAGCATATATGTTGGCAAGAATATAGTGGGAGTGGGAGAAATCTCTCTGAAATGTCTCTGTTACATACATTGGACAACAGAAAGGAAGTTTATTTTTCAGCTGCAAAATGTTCTGCTCAGTTTTAGTCACACTTCTTTAATAATCAAATTTTATTTTGTTATCAAAAATGTTTGTTTTTATTATCCATTTATGGTACAAATGTTCTTGTTATCATTTATTCATACAGTCCCGTTCAGGCACTAATTTCTGTTAATCAAAACTGTATAGCAACGCTGCTTTTTCACTGATTAATATCTCTGTTATCTTTATCTCTAGATATTTTTTGGATTAGTAACTTAGACACACAATTCAGTCTGGATCTGGAAGTAGGGTCATCTGTCAACTGGCTATGAAAAGAAATACAACTGCTCACAAATGTGTAAGAAGAGAATGTCCAACATGATGCCACGTGAAAATCTTTATACGAGGAGAGGAGCTTGTTTTCACTTCTTTGCAGTGTTCTCTTCAGTTGAACTTACACACTGACATGTTTGTCTCAGTCTTTCTTGTATATGTCAAAAAAGGGTGGCAACATCATTTGCAATGCTGATATACACCTAGGTTTTGAGGAGGAAGGTGTCACGCAGCTGACCCACGAGTCAGAACAAGTTCAAGTGAACATGTGTGGAAGTGTGATCTGTTTGTACATCAGTGTAAAGACACATGACACGGGCTAATTTCAATCTCCTGTAAATTCCAGCGGACCGTATCGTTCTTTTTTTTTATTGGATTCACACAATCTGGCTTCACTGCCTGACTTCAGCTCTCTATAACCAGCCCAGCTCAGTTTGCTCTATCCACTCTCAGCCCATCCCTTCCCTGTGGGCTTCCCCTCTCAGCAGATACACAGTGTTAGTGGGTCACAGCGAGTCGCTTTCACAAAGCAACGGTCAGAGGAAGAAGCCACAGAGCAATGCAGTGGCACAACAGGGAGACATCTAACGGGTTAAAGAGCATAAGAAATAGACCAAGAGGAGACAGAGAGAGAGAGCTGATTGTGAGTTGGAGGAGACGGTTCAAACAGGTTCACTGAGGGATTGAGGTGTGTCAACAGGTGTGTGCGTGTACCTTCAGGTCCCTCCTCTCCAGGTGTAGCAGCTCCGAGCCTCGGATGTCGTGTCGGGTGAAGGTGTCTCTGTACTCCCCCAGACTCAGCTGTTCCAGCCAGATGCCCACCTCCTCTGTGCCCCATCTCTCCACTACACACACACAAACACACACACACGGAGCAGAGCAGAGAGAGGCTCAGAGCGCCTCACAGGTGTACACACACTGTCACTCTCCCACGTCACTTAACTGCTTGTCCCATTCATGCTCTCTCTCACATAGCACCCAGATGTGAACATGTCAGCACACACAACCTCACGAATGGGCACAAATTGTGGTAAATCATTGAAGGAAAAGATGGAGGAAAAAAAGGCAGGGAAAGAGGGAGAGCAGTGGCGGCAGCTGGCGGAGGAGGGAGGAGTCTGACAGAGGCCAAAGGTTGGTCAGAACAAGGCCAATGGCGTTCCAGGAAGACTGGGGACATGCATAATGTATGGTAGACCAGATCAGAACACACAGAAATAGTAGGAGGTAAAGGGAGGTGGAAGCCTGTGCGGTCTGCAGGAAATACAGCCCAACAAGTCAGGAACCAGCCCACGATGAGGAGGAAGGGCTTACACTTTTAAACTTAATCTGACTGTTATAATTATTTCTAGCATGAATAAAAATGTATACCCACTTCATCACATCAAGAGTGGACTGCTTGAAACCTGATCATTTTTACTTGACTTTTTAATGTTCAACACGCAACAAAAATGATTTGATTTCTGGCTTCTTTGTATTAAAATGAAATATTCGGTCCCTGCAGGGTTTTCCTTGGTGTAGCCTTGTTCTTCTCCTGACTTTGTGCCTTCTGAAGCCATGTTGACAGCTGGATGAGAGCATGAATGGAGCGGAGGGGGTGCAAGTTGATGGTTAGGGTCAGACTGTGGGATATAACACCTCAAACACACACCCATTCTTTGTGTTTGATACCTTAATGCATGGACTGTAATATGATGGCAGCGAGGGACATGGTGAGAAGTAACCATGACGACTGGTGGCAGAACCAAGTTCACTTTGTGTGTGTGTGAATGTGTATCTTCATCATAAAGAGTGTAAAGTTTAAGCAAAGTTATACAATATTAATGAAGGATGGTTTCACCAGCTTATCATCCTTATTGCCACTAGTGCAAGTATTTATTAATCTGTGTATATAATGATGTATTTGACCACAAGAAATGATTTCTGTAGCTACAAGGCTGAGCAACTTCCATGCTATTTGAACTTAAACTTTATACTATGATTGAGAAATCAAATCTTGCTTGGCCTAATACATTAAATGATCTGAACCACAGCAACATTTGAGCATTCAGTTTGTCATTCAGTGATTTAATGCTACCATCCTTTCAAATTAAAGGTTGTGACAATTGTGTAATGTAACTACATTTTAACAGGCAGTGTAAATCATGTTCCCTATTAAATCCCCACAGCTGATGGGACAGACTCTGACTGACTGATTCCCCATCCTGAGCAGACATAAGCAGTCTGTCTGTCTGTCCAGTCTGTTCACTACTGAGGGAAACTGTGGCACAGCCCTACCTGACTGAGGGCTCGTCTTCTTGGCAGCCTTCTCCTTCTTGAACTTGGGGACAATGCGAAACATGCTGCTGCGACTGTTCCTCTTGCCGTAACCCAGAGAGTGTTCCTGGTACATAAGCACAGTCAACCTATAGCCTTTCATTTAGCTACTGAGCTCTCTCGTTACCTGGAGCCATGTTACACAAAGACATACAGTATGTATATATATATATATATATATATGTGTGTGTGTGTGTGTGTGTGTGTGTGTATACTATTGGTCATATTTGACTTTTTTAACATTTGTTTTATTCTACAAAAAAACAATTGTTAGTTTATTAGGTACACCTACAGTGGCTAAAACTAATGCAACAGTCCTGCAATAAATCTGCCTTCATGAAGCAATTATTAGCTATTTTGTAGCTATTGTGTGGGTTCTGTGGTAACAATATTCAGCCTAAAAAGACAAAATGAAAGACTTAACAACTTTCTATCTATTTTACTGTTTGGTGTCCTGTTTAAGCCCTTTTCTCTTGACCTCACTGTTTCTGTAGTCACCGCCTTTGTAGGGATGTGTGTGTCCATGTTCATGCCTGTGTCAGTGTTTGATGTGGCTGCTTACCTCCTCATCGTTAGGCTGTAGTATATGGTAGAGCCAGGGGATCTCTCCCAGTTTGGCCAGTTCCAACTCCACACTCTGCAGAGCACTGGACAGCTGCTCCTCCTCTGGTGGGTCCAGTTGCTGCAAGAGGGAGAAAACAAGCCAAGATCAACTACATGCAAGTTAAGAAAGGTAGAAGAATTCATTAATATAATGATAATCTTAGCATTATGGGTATAATAACTCACCAAAGAGACTCTGCCCAACAGTAGAGACTCGGTCTCATTGTACAGAGCCTTGACAGTGCTGGCCACTTCTATAGCTGTGTTCCTAGTCAGACTCTGGGAATGGGACACAGCAGTTACTACAGTACAGTACAGTATTGCAGTATTTACAACAAATACAACAGTGTGTGCATTCTTTATTCAACAGTTCTGGAAGCTGTTTGAATGGCTTAGCTTCACTTTATAACAGGAGCAGCAAAACTAGTCTATTTAGAGGTTTAATGTGCAGCAAAATATGAAACAATCATGGTGAGGGTACTATCAAAACAAGCTGAAATGCAGCTAAAACTTATGATGTGAGCTTGTTCTGACACAAATTAAACTTTCTGATTTTCTTCCTCTTCAGGCTAATCAAGCGACAGAGAAACATGCCAATGCTCAACGTAGAATAAAAACGTGTGTTGTGTGATTTGTGTTGATAACTAACCTCTGGAAACTTTGGGTGTGTTTTGTTGATGGCGTGAGATGCGGCATTAACAGCATGAGCCAGCTCCTGTTCTAAAAGCCCATTGGTCTTTGCAGCTTCACATATCCTGTGATTAGACAGAGCACATGTCAGAGGTTGTGAATTATAATTAAAGAACAAAATGGTAATATCCTGGATTCTTCATATATCCATAAGGCCTGTGGACATCTGGAGTTTACCTTGTAATGAGCTCCTCTGCAGCTCGGGCGCACATCTGCACCAGGGCGGCCTCCTCCTCTGTAGCCAGATCCACAGACTGCTGTGGGTAGAGGTGAGGCCGTAGAGGAGGCTTATCATACTTCAACTTGTCCTCCCATGACTTCAACGTGTTCTCAAATGCCTGCAGGGGAAAATCAAAGGATAAGTGTATCATGTAAAGCAATTCTTATAAAGCTTTGTACGTTTCCCACCCAAAATCCAACCTCTCTTCACTGAGCCCCACTCCACTTCCCCTCACTCCCTCTCCTTGTCTCACCCGGTCTCTGGTGAGCATCTGAGCCCTGTTCTTGTGCTGGATTTTGATGACTCCAGGTGGTTGGATCCAGGCCTCACCATCCACCTGAATGGGAACGCCCTCATCACCCAGGATGGTAATCTTCACTGTTCGACACTAATTTGGGCACAGACAAATAGATTAGACATAAATAAACATATTCTAATGTGCACATTTCGTTATATGTTGTTTTTAGTGTGTGTACTTACCTGTGCAATGCGGTGGTGTTGCAGTTTGATGACTCTGGAGACTGCCATCTGCATACTCCCAAACACAGCCACAACTTCCAGGATCTTATCATCAAATGATGGGGCACAGAAAATCTGCACAACAAAATAATGACATTCAGGAAATGTATGTGTGCCAACATGTTGCATCTATTGATTGTTCACTGTATAATCTAAGGATAAGGCTGGTATTGTTCTATATTTTCCTTTAGTCAACAAAATTCATTAAAGGATAAAAAGAGCATTAATCTGTCTCAATACCTCACAGCCTATCCTCTCTGTGGCAGGCCATAAATCCATTAGTTTCTGCTGAAGATGTTTTAAAAAGGCTTGAGCAATTTCCTCAATATTTTTGAGTATTGTCAAGTATTCCACAAATGTAATATATTAATATTTGAGCTACTGTGAACTAAATTAATGGATTTTTCTCCGACTGACTGGTTCAAAGAAATCCTGGGAGGACCGCAACAAGCAGCTAAAATATTTTATCCATAACAATGATTAGAAAATCGCAACTGGATATTTTCCTCAAGTCATTCAGCCATAGTCTATGGCACAAAGGAATAATTAGTCAGGCTTAAGCTCAGCTGGAAACATCAGCATAAATTCATTATTGGTTTTGGTCTTTTCATATTTGTTTACACTAAGAAAGATACAAAATATCACCATCTTTATCCTATAAAGTAGCGACAGGGAGGATTTGTGAACCCATATCTCAGTCCTCCTGCTATATCTGTAATATGTCCCTCAAAGCAAACATTTTTCTCTGTCAGCTCAGTTTAGCTGGAGCCTTAATTAGAGATGCATTGTTTCTGAAAGAAGAGGCTCCCAATAAGTCTGGTATTGATCTCTGCCAGCAAAGTGCCCATGAAAAGGTCAAAGCAGTAAGGAGTCAGCATCTGCCAAAGTACAGAGGCTCAGCAAAAAATCTGTTCAACTTGCCGGAATAAAATTATCAAAGCGCATGATCAGATGCGTTGTCACTAGGCCTCGGCCACTAGGTGGAACCCAAAATACATTTAGCAGGAGGTTCTGCATTGCATTTTGGGTGGTAAAGCAGAGATGGTAACATGCTGATCAGAGACAAAAGCTGAATCTTTCCTTTATTATCAGTTTCTGGTGTCAGTCATTTGTATTTTAACAATATTATAAACTAAATCTTTGATGTATAGCTATGTACAGCTGTAGATCAGCTGCAACGTGACAAAATGTATGATTAGACCACAAATCCAACAAATCTATTCAAGACAAAACACCTCAGATTGTAAAGTATGTCTGTGTGTGTGTGTGTGTGTACATGCGCATGATAACTAAGTTTAACTAAATGTCCTTTCCCTGTTTCTGTTTCTCTCCAGCAAAACAGTTACATAACACAAAATGCACATACTGTATGCCTGTGTCCAAGGGTAACCTCTGCAGGGGCTCACTAAGGGGTGTGCATGCATGTGTGTAAGTGTGTGTGTATGTGTGTGTGCGCGTGTGAGAAAACTGACACTCTAATCCCTCAGCAGCCCCTGTGCTCCAAGCCTTAAACAAACAAGCACAAACACTCTAACCATCCCTCTCCCTCTCTACCTCCAGGCTATCGAGGTCATGTTAAACCAGGAGCCAGGTTGTCTTCCCATAGTTTTAACAACAGACAAAAAGACAGAGAAAGTATGAGACAAAGAAAGACAGAAATGGAGCCCTGATCCAGGAGTCTGGCCAATTTCTGACATCAGCTCGAGTGGGAAAACTTCCCTTTTCCTTTTGAGAGGTGATCTGACTCGCCAACTGAGGGCACGTCCAGTAGGATGGAACATTACACAGAGTTCACTGTGAACATCTAGAGTATTGTAAATGTACTCACATCATCCTCCTTGGTGCCACCCCAGAAATTGGTCCCGCCTGCGTAGCTAGGAATGTTTAACACTGCGATACCCTGAAGGCTGGGCAGGGGGATGTACTGGCCGTCACACTGGGAACAAAAAATAACAAGCGGAGCTCAGCTGGACTAGTGAGGGAGGGGAACAGGGAAGGTACATGTATCTGGAAAAGAAACTGCAGGTTTCATGAACATCAATCTAATTTAAGTCACTACCTTATCTTTAATCAACTTTAAGGCCAATTTTACAGCAATAATTTGAACAATTTCTGATTGAACATCATCAAAAGAATTCTGTACAACATTGTTAAAATGTGTGCTCTGTGGTAATTTAAGCAGTTTAATGCACTTTAGAATGGTTTAAACTTAAACATCATCATAAAGCCAGCAGACTATTAACATTTCAAAACTGCCCTACAGTTGACCACATGAACACACCATCTGCTGGTTTTTAACACTGGAGAGGTGTAGCAGCTGTCCTGGAGATGTTGTTTCTCCTGAGCAGTTTCTGAATAAATCTGAGGTGAGAAATAGGCTGGGCAGTTGCAGAGTCATGCTTCACGTTGCATCCATAACACGTAGCTTAAACAGTCTTTCAAGAGGTTCAAGAGTCTTGAGAAGTGGTGAGTCACATCCTCAACTTAATCACTGCCCACTGTTAGCTGATTGGTGAGGCTTCCAGTTGCCTGGGTCTATAGATTTGAGAGTGTTTTTTTGTGTTTTTTTTTGGACTGAAGTGTCATAGTGAAATCCGCCCTGGCAAAATGCAGTTTGGCTTTGGGAGTTACACATTTACAGACTCTTTCAAAACCTCAAATGCCCTGCTGTTTTTTCCCGTCTCACCTCTAGCTGGACCTTCTGCTCCAGGTTCTTGTAGGTTCTCTGCAGAAGCTCCTTTGTGCCCAAAACACCATACCACATCATGTTCTTGGTACGACTCCTGTATAGGAAGGAACAGAGGGTGTGTACAACAGTGTATAGAAAAAGGACTGTGATAATATTAACTGAAAAGCTGTTTTCTCAGCACTGACTGGAAGTGGTCAAGAAAATATCTGGGAGGAGTGTGGGCTGTAAGAAAAGTATTATGTAATGGATGGTTGGTTTGACAGAGGAAGGAAGGAGTTAAAAACCACACACAGCATGTGTGTTTCTCACTTGGTAAAATGCTATACACATTAGAAGCACTGTTAGTGCATAATAGCCTCTATTGATTGTATTTCTTTTCTTAAGAGTCATAACACAGGAAAACAATCAACATTTGCTTGCCTACTCATAAAATATGTAGTGTGTGAGGATGAATGTGTAATCAGCTAACTGCTCAACTTTCACTGTGGTCAAAAATAGATTGCCAGTTGCCTTAATGGCTGCAGAGGTACCTGGGGTAAATGTTTCTCACCTGCATTTCTCTGGATGCTCTTCTCGCTTGTTGTTGAACTCCAGGGAGATCTTGGCATCCAGGCCAATGCCAAAGTAGTTGTTCATCACACATTTCTCCATGTAGCCCTCTCTGCGTGGAGTATCAGCCGTGCACACAATAAATTCAGTAAGCCCACAAAGAAAGACAAACAGACAATCAGACAAACAGAGAGGTGGTGAGAAAGATGTGGACATAGAGTAGATTTGCACATGAATGGACAGAGAGAGAGGGAGACATAAAACCAGACAGACTGACAAGGAGAGAAAGACGGGACGAGACAGTAAAAGAGAGAGGGCTCTTACAGTGAATCCAGGTCAGGGTCGATGAAGGGTGTGGCACCAAAGGGGTCGATGTTGGCCAGCAGCATCTTGCTAATGATGGAGCTACCAGCGATGGAGGCAGCCAGACCTGCTCGCAAGCCTGCACACACACATACAAATACAGTCACACATGGCTGCACTGAAATGTGCAAGTGATCCTGTCGTTGTGTGTTCTGTTACAGTAAGGTGAGGAAAAAAATTGTTTTATGGAATCGGTGAAATAGAAAACATTATGCTTTGTGTGTGTGTGTGTGTGTTTACCAGGGCAGATGATGCGTGTGTTGAGTACAGGAAGGTTCTCCTTGCTGGTGGTGAATGGGGTGATGGTGAAGGAGCCACCATGGGACTGGTGCTATGACTCACTCTCCTCCGTTGGAGAACAGGGACTCTTAGCAGCTGGATACACACACACAGAAAACTTTGTTTTACTTTAAAATTTTCTCACCCAAACTGTTTAGCATTTATTAAACATGAATTTTACATTTTGTTATTTTTGTTATATTTGTGAAGATGAAACTTTTAATCTGCAGGATTCAAGTGTATTCTTTCTGCACAGGTACCAAGCAGGCTAAACAGCCTTATCAAAATCCTGTTTCATTTACAGATTGAAAATATATTCTAGTTGATTGTTGACGGTTTGTTAAAAATGTCTCATTAAAAATTTACATACCTAGTTAGTAGTGTACACAGCCTTCTCTTCTCTTTAGTGTTCAAGCTGGTATGTATTTTACCGTATCGAATACACAGGTAATACTCCTGGATGTTGTGTGTTTGCCACCCAGGAGGGAGTGACCATAGCAACTTTGCTCACATTGACATCATGTGATTCGTCTTTGGGAAACAAATACATGCAAGACTAGCTTTACTGGGGGACTGACATTCACTGAAAATGGATCTGACCAAACCACAAGAGTCACAATCAACTTCTGTTCACATCTCTACTTGCTCAAGAGTGTTTTTTGATTTGTGTCAGGTCAGGAAGGAAGTGAGGAGGCAATGAGAGGAAACAAGGAGAGGATACAAAGCAGGGTTTGACTGGTACTCCTGGTCTTCCAACAGCTGAAAATGTGTGGAAGGAAGGAAGCAGCTCCATGATAAACAGGAGAACTTCTGCCCTAAGACAATAACACATCCTGCTCCACTCACATAGAAACTGCTGGACATTTACAGATTAACATGCATGTGTGTCCACATAGAAAGCAACACACATTCAGATGCACATACACGAGCCAAACAGGGACTTTATAGTGGCCCTGTACAGTTCCACAGGTACCATCATTTATTATTAAAGTTTCCGTTGCCACATACTGTTGTGGGACTGAAGATGGAAGATAAGCAACTTAGCCTGGTGCAGAGGTGGAATATCACAGGAAAGGGTTTCTCAGCACACTTTTAACACTAATCCTCCAGTTTATTTGCCTGACAGGAAACGCAGTTTGCGTCAGCAGCACTTTTCGTAGCTATGTGTCTGGTTCTGTGGTGCAGAGAGCACAAAATCCACAGAATTGTATTTCAATCTGTGCAATGTTCTATTTCATCTGATCCTTCACAAAGTAAATAATCCTCTGGAGTTTTTTACAGTAACATTATTTTATGTGTTTACCAGTAGAGAGGAGAACAATATGGAAGCTTTATGTCTTTGTCTATTCTGTTTGCCCAAGCACCACGAGACAAAATAAGTGAAGATGTGTTTTAACACATCACTAGGTAGTCAAGTTATTTTTCTCAAAGTAAGCCTCATCTTCGTAAGCAAAAAATGCCCTTTAGGTGACCCAGTTACTGATGAAAATTATTTATAAGCAAATTACATTGACTTGATCGAACAAATCGAAAGACTGAGTTAAATGTTCTGGAAATGGTCCAGGGTGGAAATGCATCAGGTCAAGCTGGTAAAGGTTTGCTATGAGTCCTGGGCCGGGACCAGGCCAGACAGGCAGGGCAGCAAGAAGCAGAGCAGTAGAAAGAACTTACATGGCACTGCTTCCCGGTTCCTTGATGTCCTCATCTCTCACTGTCTGTTCTATACATCTTTCCTGAACTCAAGTGGAGATGGCGGCTCAGTCTCCCTCTGTATGGGCATTCTGCTCATCAGCCACACCAAAACTGGGGGGATGAAGTCAATACCATGCAATAGTTTCATGTATAGCCTACCGTTCCCAGAGTTCAGATGGCTTTTCCTCCATAATATTGCTCGCGTGCCTCCTCTCAGCCTGTTCTATGATCTATACATTTCTTAGACTGTTGGCTCGACATCAATCGCCGCACCAGACAGCTGGTGTGGTGAACTTCCTCCTCCTTTCTCCGTCTCTCTACTCAGCTTCTCCTTCAACCATCAGACTCTGCTGTTTGCTCCTCTCTCCCTCCTCACTGCTCCTCCTCTACAATGAGGAGGTGGGAGTGGGGGAGTGGAGAGTAGAGCCTCTGTGTTGAGGTCTGGGAGGAGTCCAATTTCTCATTCAGGATGTACACTGGTGGCTGAGAGGATAGGGGACACAAGGAGGCTAGATGGAGTGCTGAGGCAGCATTCAGAGTGCAGCAAATCAGCAGAAATGTAATATAGCAATTGCCTACTTTTAGGTGTATTATGGATGTTAACTGCACTGATTTGAAGCTTACTTTGAGAGACATTGTACCTTCTTTTCTCCATTCTTTTTCATAGAGCTTTCCCCACTTTGGCAACAAAATCCTTCTGTTCACACAGGATCCTAAGACAGAGGAGAGAAAGCACGTCCAACGTTTCAATGTTTCACAAAGAACAGACACCTCACACAGAACTCTGATTACTGTATATTTAAGCTGATTTTATCATTTAATATGGTATTCCTCACTTCTAATTATTTAATCTCCTATCTTAATAGGGTTTTATTTATAATAAAGTGTATATTGTACAAACAACTTGCAAAGTTGTAAATATAAATGGATTGTAAAATATACCAGTTCACAATCTAGACTTTAAATAATCTTGTGCTATTTAAAATACATGGCAAAAAAAACACACACCTGCCTTTACATGCGGGTGTGTGTTTTTTTATTGGGATAAGGGATCCCTAGGATATCAAAAGATATTGCTGCCGCAGTATGAATGAATAGAATAGAATGAAATGGGGTGGAATAAGATGCACTTCGTGTCATTATACTAAATTAGCAGTTGGGAGAGCTTCTCCCTTTCAGTGCAAACATACAAAATATGTAGAAACAAAATATATAGAAAGATATAAAAAAAACAGTGCAACTCTATGTACAATGAGGTATAAGCGTGAATGGATATATTGCTGGTGTATTTATATTACAGGTTGTGAACATATTCAAACGCCTCAGATGAATTTTTAGTTTGTAGGTGGTTAATATTAGTTCCTAGTACTATTTGAGTCATACTATTATATTGAATTACTTACTTGGCAGAGGAGATGACCACAGGTGCTGCTCAGGTTGAGGATCTTTGTGAGGTGGTGGCTACTGGTCTTCATGGGCGAAATGTGAAACTGGAGATAAAATACGTAACAAATACATAAAAATATTTACTGCTGTTGTTTTGAAAACACCACCACATTCAGGCTGAATCCTGTAGCCAGTGTGACAGCTGTGATAAATGCTCTTCCATTTTACTCTTCAATCAAGTATTCACATTTGCAAAAGATATCAGTGAGCAAAACTTATTTTCAATTTTCTATGCCTTGTCTACTTTGAACCTGAGCTAAGGTGAAGTTAGTTGGAAATGTCAGACACTGTTTCCCAGGATGTGCTCAACTACCTCCCACTCACATCTGTCTGTCTGGAAGCCCTGCTGCGGTTTGATTGTGTCTACTGATGTGTGTGAATATCTGTCAGCTCCTGTGATACCATGATCGTCAGCTCCCTCAGGCGTGGTGGGGCAGCTGTGTTTAGCCGAGATCTCTCTTAATCTAAGTAGGTCATGATGCTCAGCGGTCCAGCATCTTGGTGCTGGCCCTCTCTAACCTCCAGAATCTGGGGCAGCTGGGATGTCATCATCACGCAGTGGGCCCCAGCCAACACCAGCCAGATCATGCCAGTGCCCAAGCCTTTTAGCTAGCACTGGGAAATGCATGCAGAGGTTTATTTGGCATCAGGGGATACATGCCTGCAGCATTCAAAATGGGAATCTGTGTGTCTGTACATGTGCCCGTGTGTGTATAATGAGTGAATGTCTTTATAAGCTGGCCGGAGCAAGGCAAAAAGCTCAACTGGCAATTGACCAAAAAGACACTTCATTTCTATCTACTTCAACTTACTCTGTTCTTGCATTTTCAGCATATAATATAACAGTAGAAGGAAATAAATTGCTATCTCAATACTAAGATTAAAATTTCTTTCCAGTGCTGTTTTGTTGACATCTAATACACTCACTATACCATGTATTACTGTTTGTGTAGATTGAGTTTGTCAATCTGGAGGACCAATACACTGCCCATCACCTCCATACACAGGATCCGGAAGTTGTCGAACTTTTGAAACAGGCGCAGACAGCAAAGATGAATCGGTTATTTGTGAGGTTCTGATTTCTACAGTTACATACAGTACTTTGTCTGCATCAATACACATCAAACTGTTTAAGTTTGTTCTCCTCACCAAGGTCGGCCACCGTTGACCAGGTCAGGAGCTTGGGCAGGTTGAGGAGCTGCTTGGCTTGTCGCAGAATTTCACTCCTGGTTGTATGCATACTTTTGGGTTGGTAAAACCAGGAGGGGACTGGCACATGATGGGGACAGGTGGCTTTCAGAAGCCTGAGTGAAATTTCCACATACACCTCCATTTTACTGTGAAACACACTGAATAAAACCACATCAGCTGCAGAACTGGATACTACAAAGGGCAGAGCCAAAGGAACATTTGTGCCTCTCTGTGTCACCAGTAACCACCATACAGATGAATCTAGAGCAGTATTGGATGGAGTGGCTGGTATAGAAATAACTCAAAGTCAGTGTGTCTCAGTGTTATTTTTGGCCTGTGCAAAACACGTTTTCCTCTGCTGTAATGAAACACGAACACACACTCCAAATATGCTAATCATGGAAGGTGATACAACAAGAGGTTCTGTGCTCACAGCATAATCTGTACACCCCTGCTGTGAGCTGGCCATTACATAATAGGGCTTCCATAAATATGTGTATTGGCACTGCTATCTGCTCTGTCCTTTTCCCCTTTCATCCTCCTTCCTTCTTCCTTCTACTCTCTAATCTCTGTCTACCCTCTTTGATTTTTTTTCCCTTTCTGCTTCTCTCTCTCTCTCTCTCTCTCTGATCTTGTCAGTAAAGGATGGAATGAGGCAGGGTGAGAAGAAGAGAGGGAGAGAAATGGAGGGGAGGGAAGGGGAGTCACGACGCTCCAGCATGTGCTACAGTCTGCCCCCCAGCCAATTACAACCAAACTCCCCTCTTGTACTGCATTTGGGCAGGGGGCTCCTGGCAAGTGAGGATGTAGAGAGTGAAGGGCAGAGAGAGAGAGAGATAGAGATAGACAGAGATGTAGGATGCATCTTCATTTTTATTTGCCCTTATTCCTTTTTCTGTTTTCGTCTTATCCGCCTCCTTTCATCTGGACTCCCCATCCTCCCTTTCTCTGCCTCCTATTTTATCCAAAGCGTCCGCAATTAGCCGATGCCAGCTTTTCACAGGCTACTGGACTGTGTGTGTACTGCATGTGTGTATGTGTGTGTGTGTGTGTGTGTGTGTGTGTGTGTGTGTGGCAAGCTAGCAACAGTAATCCCAATCACACATGTATCTGAGTCTGTCCTGGCAGTGCTTTGATCTCCATTTAGAATGGGTTGAAATGATAAGTGTGTGTGTCTATTTTCACTGCCAAGTCCCGACATCTAATTCTAATTCTTCTCAACACACACATCTGGTCTTAAAAGATCTATTTAAAGGCCACTCAGAAAGTGTGTAATAAGCCTGTCAGATTGGGCTATTTTTAACAATACGTGTACAAGAAACAGACTTTCTGGGCACATACCAGGCTCATCCTCTCCTACGCTCATCTATGACTAACAGGAAGCTAATGAGCACTATGGATTTGATGCTGAGTCAATTACCCGAAGGAAAATAATATACCGACTTTGACTCATGTTTTCCAGTACATGTCATTTTACAAAAAGAAGCTGGTGGTGAGAAAAGGTAAGTGTGTGTGCGCACTATATGTGAATTATTGCATGCCTGAACGGACCAGTACGTAATTGAAAGCTGGGTGAATCATCACTCTCCCTCTTGCATACCATCCTCAATGAGGCCAGGCAGAAGGTCAAGAGTCCAGAGGCAGGCATCGGCGACCAAATGAGATGAAATCATTTTGTTCATCTCTAGTAGCGATTCCTCTTAGGTGCTGTCTGGCAGCAACCTCTGGCCCTTTGAGTGAGTCAGGCGTGTTTGCGCGAGTGATGGTGTGTGTATGTGTGTGCATGTGTGTGTGTGTGTGTGGTGCCCTACCGTCTGAGTCAATGCTGTTGAGTGCGTGGGGGAATGATGGAACTTTACACTGACCTACTGGGGACACTTAACAGTACAGGTCCACACAGTGTGTGCACCTGGAAGAAGAACAGAAAATACAATATATAAATATACAATAGAAATGACATAAAATTCTATACTCAGGTGTGGTGATTTTGGTAAAATTATAAATGATTTATAACAACATGTCTGCCTTTTGCACATCTGCTTCATTGTTATTTGAATGGTTAATATGATTATGTTGGGGATGTGCATTATGTGATAGAAAGGGTGGGGTGGCTGGAGCAGGACTAC